>CM076981.1:35868556-35936056 GCA_039105355.1 Benthosema pterotum
ATAACTGCACATCAGAGGAAAGAAAAACAGCGCTTTATAGTATAAAGTTCACCCCCCCCCCCCAATCCCCACTCAGGCACCCACCCTTCGCCCTTCCTAAAAAAAAACGGGAATAGAACACCTTGTCAAAAGCACAATTTGTAAAATATTAATCTGAAACGGCATAATGCATTGAAACAAAGATCGCATTTTGTGAGGCTGTTATACCGCCTGAGATGAATATGAACTGCGGTGAATATCAAGTGACCAACAGGGGGGCAGGTGCAATGTGCATCCTGCCCACCCAATGAAAGGTAATATCAGTAATAGGTAATATCAACAGTGGTCCGGGGATCACCCGTCGTTCAGAGAGGTCCAGGTGGTCCCCAGCTAAATGGTGGAAAGCTGGTTAACCAGATGTAACTCTTTGAGAGCGTAAAAATGAAACCAAGTGGACCCTTGCGGCTCCATTTGGTTTCATTTTTACGCTCTCAAGAGTTAAAATATTCATCATCTGAATTAGCCCAAGGCAACACAACTAGAGAATGTGCAAGATTAATGGTCATTTTGATCTGTATGTTTGCCTGTTTTGTTCCCCAAATCCAGACTGGAATTGTGGACAAAAGCAAAATAAAATTTTAGTTTTGGGGTCTGTGAGGCTAAAATGACCTCAAATGGTGGTCCGTGGCTCAAATGCCGGACAAATAGTGGGCCCTGGTGTCAAAAAGAAAACCACTGCTTCATATGAAAAACTTTGGAGTTGCCCACACTGCCATTCTTCCAGCCCACCCTAGTACGGCTGGCTAAATCCGGCCCTGGTGACCAACCGCACCCCACACCTCCCCACCCCAACCTAATGAGGTTATTTGGGGAGGAAGTTGTGACATCACGGGGGTCAGGCTGATTCAGAAGGAAGGAAGTGACCCCCACACTTCCCCTGCACCCCCCATGCAATCTGTCCATCTCACCATACCCAACTATCTGCCCATCCTGTAGCCGGGATGATGGCAGGGGTGTGGACTGTACAGTATAAGGACCCTCTGTCTGGTTAGGTCACAGATTAATCTACAAGTAGCTCCACTGTGGTTTTCCGGCAGGAACTCAGAGTGAGATTTTCCCATTTGATAAGGCGATGCGATGAGGACAATTAGCATGAGTACGTACGCGCGTACTGTACATGTGCTGTGAGTTTATGTAGTACAAGGACCTTAAATGGTGCATTTATATAGCGCATTTATCCAATGCTCTTTACATAGATTGTGCATAACATTCATACACTGATGACAGCGGAAACCATGCAAGGCACAACCAGCACATCGGGAGCAATTAGGGGTTAAGTGTCTTGCTCAGGGACACATCGACAATAACTCTGCCTCTGCCTGAAGTCAAGTCGATGGGGAGTGATTGGTGCAGCCAGTGAGGAGTTATGGCAGTTTCAGACATTCAGACATCCATTCATTCATTCAGACATTTCCTTAGTTATAGTATGGATATACTTTGTCTCCCTCTCTCTCATACACACCCCCATGCATAATACATATCTCTGTCAAATAACAGCAACACCCACGTGTGCGCTTGCATAAGTAAACTTCGCTCGGCGTCTGCAAGTTCCTGTCAGCGTATACGATGGATAGAGTTGGACCAGATTTTCTGTATTTCCTCTCTTCATTCATTCGCCCGTCTTTTTGCTTTCGCTGGAACGGCTTTAGACATTCTAGAAATAAATTACGCTCGCATACACGCACATGTAGGCTACATACACAAATGCACGCACGCGCGCGAGCACACACACACACACACACACACACACACACACACACACACACACACACACACACACACACACACGGGGGTGTGGATCTCCCTCTCTGCCATTAAGTGGTTCCTGGTTTGTCAGAGGAAACTTTGACTTGACCACTTCTTCTCACTCACTCAGAGCTACACTTCAGTCACTCCGATGGGTCCTCTGATGTCTCTATTAACTGCCCCGGGTTCTAATTTTTCCCCTCTGCTAGACACATTCTTCGGCCCCCTTTCCTACCGACCTACCCCAGTGATGTAAACCTCCTCGATGAAAATACCTCTCACCACTCTAGTGTGTGGAGCCACACAGTAACCTTCAGGCCAAGCACATTGTACCACACACACACACACACACACACACACACTTGTGTGTGTGCAGAGAGCGTGCGTGAACATACAGTCACACTGTGCACTATAGGACATAACACATACTGTGTTGTGTTTGTAGAAATGCCTACTGCACAGCTTCCTTCTTATTGAGCTGCTTGTAGTGTTCACTGTCTTCTAATCACTCCCTGGAAGCCCTTCGGGTCTCTATTTAGAGTCAGTAATGACAAGCCTCTCTCTCTCCACACACTACTACTGTCTTCACAGCTTAATTTTACTGGGATGAAATGGCTAAACGTCCGGCAGTATGTAGTGTTTGGTACAGTAGGTTTAGTTGTGTAGTCATGTGTGCCATATTCATATTAAATGATACCACGCTCAAATGAGATATTTCCAACTTAGTTTTTGTTTCTTCTTCTTTAGAAGTATATCAGAATGTAATAATCATTAGACTCAGTAACCCACCTATCTCCCAATCTCCCTCCACCAGTCAGAGTTAGTAGTTGGAATTCATGTAGAATTTGTGAGCAGTATTTTTCATACAGACGTGCAGGGATTTAGTTTGTATATCTAACTGATGTTTTTAATAATAGAAAATAATAATTAAAACCATTCTCTCGGTCCAGGGTGTCAGTGAACTGCCTATTCCTGCAGTACATCATTATATACCTATAATATATAATATACCTATATACTGTATATACCTATAATCACAATGCTGTAGGTTTGAACCATAATACAGTATTGTTGTTCCAATTAATCCAGTGTAGGTATTATTTGGTAACAGGCTCTTACTTGTTAATGCATTGGTTAAATATTTATACAGCCCACATACAGAGTTCGACACTTTCAAACCTGGCATCCCTATTTTTGTATTGATCTATAAGCCTATGAAGGTGTACATCTATTTTCGATGAATAGAGGGCATTAGTTTATAAGTAAAAAAATAATCAAGATAAGGTTTCTGCACAACAGCAACAAAGCTGTCTTTTGATACTCTAACTACAGTAGCTATAATTTTATCATAAACTAGAATGAAAGTTGGGATGAAGAGCGCAATGAAATGGGAAAAAAACACGTTTCCAAGTTACCAGTAAACCACAGAGAAGTTTCAAGTGTAAAATGTAAAACGGAGATATGTACCGTCACAGAATATGACTTTACATGAATCCCACTTCCAGTGATCCCTGGTGGTCTCACCCTGTGAATCCTAACCATCTGCTCCGACCTTCGGGGTGGAAAAGACCATATCCTCCCTGCAGGGGGGGTTGGGTTTGGTCGGGTCGGTGGGGTGGCCGCTATGGGGCACAGAATAATGTTACATACATGGATCACGGCTCTGAGACCTGGCCGGGGGACACTTCCTTCCTAGCCTAGAAACACTTCTCTCATCTTCTCCATAGCTCGGATTTGTGCATGAATGGATACGCCCACCCACACATACACGCACACACACATACGCACACACACACACACACACTGAGGAGAACTTCATTGCTCCCAGATGTGTGTCCAGCCTGTGCCATCGTCGGTAGCCATGTGATGTTTTTTTGCATGTAATGTTTGTGTGCGTGTGCGTGAGTGTGTGTCCGTGTGTCTGTCCGCGAGTGTGTGTATGAGAGAGAGATAGAAAGACAGACAGACGGACACACAGAGACAGAGTGACAGAGATGGTCGTATAAACAGAGCTGAAAGCTGCAGTTTGCAGTGTGTGTGTGATCTAGTCCTCTGTACTCAGCGGACCAGCCGATAATAGCCACCGTGTTTACACTAGCTGCAGGTGCCCTTTTTGTACAGAAACACACACACACACATTTTTTTCTTCTTTTTATGGGCTAGCCCCCTCATTTACCGCAGAGATGGAAAATGCTGTGTAAATATTTTTTACTCGTCTACTAATTCGGCGGCTAAGTGCCGTTGTGATTCTAACATAAGTCGGTATACATACGGTGACTCATGCGTCCACAGAGTGGAGCCGTAAACAGTAGCCTATTAGTCTCTTATTGTTTTACCAAGACCTAATAAACCTTTAGGCCACCCATGCCGCTGTGTAGTGTGTCTGCGCGCACGTTACACACGTACTGCGCCGTCCGTATCTGAGAAAGAATGGGTTTTTCGGTGTGCCGCGGCTGATAAACGCACATCTGCGCAATTTGCCAAAGTCCTCTGCATTCCTGTGCCAGCTGCGAACGCTAAAGGTGTGATGAAAACAAACACAGGGTCGCTTAGCTTTTTGCCAGCCTTTCTTCTGACGGCTTTGCAGGGGCCAGTGTTGTTGGCCTCACACCCACAGCTACACAGAACCCACACGAACACACATGTATGTGTGTGCCACACACACACACACACACACACACACACACACACACACACACACACACACACACACACACACACACACACACACACACACACACACACACACACACACACTTCATCAGATAAGAAGAACAAACACAACAGTTGGGTTTAACAGTGTCTTTCATCTTATGAGAGGAGATAGATTTCCATCAGGTTCTGATTCCTATGTTCAGGTTACAAGGGTGTGTGTGTGTGTGTGTGTGTGTGTGTGTGTGTGTGTGTGTGTGTGTGTGTGTGTGTGTGTGTGTGTGTGTGTGTGTGTGTGTGTGTGTGTGTGGTGCTCCTGCCTTGTTCTCTTTGTCTATGACTGTATAGCGTGAGCGCTGTCCCCTATTTTCCTGCTTTTTTTTCAAGCCGGTGTTGCCAACTCCTCAGCGACAGAACTAGCTAGTGGCTCTTTGAAAAGTCTGTAGAGCCGAGTTGCCAGGGTTGGAATATGTGCACATGAAAAGCGTGCAGGCAGGTACCAGCAGCAACTGGAGAGGCTGCGAGAAGTAAAATAAACAAAAAATATGGTTTTATCTCTGGGGAATGTCAACACCATTTCACCAGAAAAACTAGCTAGATTTGTCACTGGGAGCTTTTATCCAATCAAGTCGCTGTGTGGGGGTAGGGGGAGTAGCTAAAAACAGTGACAAATCTGCCAAGTTGGCAACGGCACTCTTGGTGCTCCTGCTGCTTTCTTCATCACACCATCCCATTTTTCCCCTCCACACCTCTTCATACCTTCATGTCACTGTCTCTGTCTGTGTGCCTCAGTCTCTCTCTCTCTCTCTCTCTCTCTAGCAGTGTGTGGCCTGCTCCTAGGCCCTGCGTTGTAGCCAGGCTAGTCCTGTGATTACAGGCCAGGCATTCCAAAATGTAAACACAGTGTCAATGGAGGGCCGGACGGGCCCAGCATGGGACAGCATGGCTTCCATTAGACTGATTGGGCTAAATTAAACATCCACAGTGTCTCGCGCACACACACACACACATACACGCATACGCACACACACACACCCCGCTCGAGTCAATTACTAGAAAGCATAAAGCATTGTACAAGCGAACACAAGAACAGACAAGACGATGTTGTGTCGCAACACAAAGCCAGCTGTATTATAACGTTAACTAGGAAATGAAGGCACATGAGACAAATAATGTCTGCACCACAGGTGGAAGTCTACTAATACACAGTAGTGATAGTGTTGTGAAGTAATATGACCATGCATGGCAATTGTCAGAGTATGATACTATAATATACTCCCTATACCAGTGGTTTTCAACCAGTGGTCCTTGAGAGGGTTCCAGGTGGTCCCCAAGCTAAATGATGGAAAGTTGATTTACCAGATGTAACTCTTTGAGAGTGTAAACATGAAACCAAATGGACCCTTGCGGGTCCATTTGGTTTCATGTATACGCTCTCAAGAGTTAAAATATTCATCATGTGAATTAGCCCAAGTCTACACAACTAGAGAATATAGAAGATTAATGTCCATTTTGGTTTGCATGTTTGCCTGTTTTGTTTCCGAAATCCAGCCTGGTATTGTGGACAAAATGCAAAATAAATCTTTAGTTTTGGGATCTGTGGGGCTCCAATGTCCTCAAATGGTGGTCCGTGGCTCAAATGCTGAATAAATAGTAGGCCCTGGTATCAAAAAGGTTGAAAATTGTTCTACTGTTCTACACAGTAAGACATTTAGGCCCTGTGATCAGGGGGGAATATTGATTCACAAGAGCTCTTGCCTGAAGCTCAAAGAGTAATATCTCCGCTGCCCAGGTGGGCGTTCCGTCTTAGTTTGTCATCAGTAGAAATTCCAGCTTGCTTCATGCAGGAGCTCTGGGTTTGAATCCGGGGGTACGACAACATCAATCTTATGGATTGCAGATTTAAATACCGGGGTCTTAAACTCAGGAGGGCCCCAAATAAGAAACATACCCTCTTTGTCCCTGGATACCAAATATGTCTTGTGGGTGACCCACCAGAAAAGAAAAAAGTAAGTTGTTTTAAAAACATTGATGGGTTATAGTTACTTGCTCTCTTTCGGCCCGTGACACTCATTGTAAAACATTGTAAATTACATCATCCTGTTGAGACTGGCCGTAGAAACAATACCGTTTCATACACAATCCTCCTCTTCCCTAAGATATTTTGTCTCATTTTCCCCCTAATTGTGTTTTGTTCCCCAGCCCTGTAATAGAAGTCAGAGGTCTTTTATGAACACCATAAGTTATGCTTCTGGTGTCACCCTCTTCGCTTCGTGCCAGGAGACACACCAGACTTGAAGCCGAGTGTGGTTGCGGTCGTGTATATATACATGCGTATGCGTGCTCGTGGTTGCATGTGTTTGTGTGTGTGTGTGTGAGCACGCACGTGCACGCACATGCATGAGAAGTGGTAGAGTCCTTTCCATGGCTCTGCTAGAGAGCTAAGAGCCTCATAAGCCCTGAAGTTAAAGACCAACCACGACGACTTAGGGCCCAACCATTGCCACATGGCTACCGAGGGGGGGGGGGTACACGGGGGGGAGCCATGGAAATTACATGAGGGAACTCTTTTTTTGAAGAGTTGGAACATTCCACTGCGCTTAGATTTCGAAAACACGAAGCCAGCGTGAGATTTGAATCTCCTCTTTGTAAATTAAATGAAGAAGAGGGGTGGTGGGGGGGGCGGGGGCATATTTTGTGTTTTTTAAGGCAGAAGGAGGAAAGTTGGAGGGATATATTTCACCACGTCGTATTCCATGATGGAAGTTATTAGATTCCGTTTTGGAACTACGGTAGCTGCAACGGAATGAAATAAATGATACGAGACAAATGGCTTTTCGTTTCCTTCCCCCCACCAGATTTAATATAAGATGTGTTCTGGCGTGCGATCGGGCCTTTTTCTATTAGGGCTGTGGAATTAATCAAAAGACAAAAATCAAAAACATAATATTGACAAATTGAACTGCGTATTCCAAATTGCACAAGGCATTTTTTTTAATCAGATGAAAAGTTGCACAAATCAGCCTCCCATATAATTGACTTTTATTCGTACGGCGACCATTTTGCTCTTATTTCTAAATCGGGGGAACGGGAAACCCCCAATTTTATGACTGGGGATGGGAAACCCCAAATTATGTGCCAGGGGATTGGAGTTAACCACACGTGTATGAAATAAAACATGCGTGGATATATGGTCAATATACACTGTATACAGTATAATCTGTCCAGTCAAGCAGGCCAAAGTTTATGACAAAGGTTCCTGACTGACAAGATGATGGTTAACATTTCAACTTGTGTCACACCAAGAAATGTTAATAATCTCTCTGTTGAGCGTCATCCCTTTTCACTTGAATGATCCTTCATGGCACTGCCTACAATCAGCCTAAATGTACGTCTATGTCAGGGGTTTTCAACAGGTGGTCCGGGGACCACCAGTGGTTCCTGAGAGGATTCCAAGTGGTCCCCAGGCTAAATGATGGGAGGTTAGTTAACCAGATGTAACTCTTTGAGAGCGTAAACATGAAACCAAATGGACCCTTGTGGGTCCATTTGGTTTCATGTTTACACTCTCAAGAGTTAAAATATTCATCATGTGAATGATGAATATATATCATGTGAATGAGCCCAAAGTCTACACAACTTGAGAATGTAGAAGATTAATGGTCATTTGGATCTGTATGTTTGACTGTTTTGTTTTGTACAGAAATTTTCTGAATAAATGGTGGGCGCTGGTGTATGGAAAAAGGTTGAAAACCACTGATCTATGTGAACATTGAATGCGAGCCCTGGATCACGTCTGCAGATGCAGACACTGTGTGAGTGAAGTGGAAGGCATGGTCCAGGCTGCGATGAGGAGCCAGTTACTGGGAGTAGGCGGATGGAGGGAAATGAATTCTCTCTGTGGTTAATACTAGCCTTGTGGCTTCTCCTGGTAGACCGTCGTCCGAGACGCTCCTAGATCTCCCTCCCTGTCTGCTTGGGCACGGCTGCTTGACCATCGCCAGCACCCAACGTCATGTTTATCTTCCCCTTACACGGAGATTGACGCCACTAATTACAGAGCAAAAGTCAAAACGCCTCAATGGCATCATCAAAGGGTATAATCCCTGACAACTGGAACATCAGGGGGGGAATTCTTTGCCGCCTTTAGGGTATACTGTATAAAGGCATTTTCTTTTATGGTAACTGTGGAGGCAGATGTCAAAATATTCTCTTAAATGGATTGTGACATTAAACGAAATTTTAAAATTTGTAATTTTTCATCATTGCATTTTGTGTGCTCAACTGCCCCCGAAAAGACTGAACTTAGATTTTCTGGGGTCTGGTGTGTTTTCTCTCTGAAAGAATTGCTCTGATTGTCCTGCTGTTTGTGATGTCACAGCCTGCAAATCCCCATACATGTCAATGGGATTTGCCAGCAGATGTCACGGTTTTCATTGTCTTGCCTGATTTCACTGTACCTCAAAAAGCTTCCCAAACCCCAGTGAAAATCCGTTCGGCCCACAGAAAATCCACTGAATGTTCAAACTTCAGGTTTCTTAATTGAGAGTTTTAAAAGCAGAAATCCTCATCTCTCTATCTCTTCCCTTTCCCTTCATCCAGGAATCTGATGCCTCGTACGTTGGACGGCCAGATCACCATGGAGAAGACCCCGAGCTACTTCATCACCAAGGAGGCGCCCCGCCGCGTCTTCTCCATGAGCCGCGACACCAAGCTCATCGTGGTGGTCCGCGACCCCGTGACGCGGGCCGTGTCCGACTACACGCAGACGCTGTCCAAGTCGCCGGGGCTGCCGTCCTTCCAGAGCCTCACCTTCCGCAACGCCTCCACGGGCCTCATCGACACGTCGTGGAGCGCCGTGCGCATCGGCATCTACGCCAAGCACCTGGAGAACTGGCTGCGCTACTTCCCGCTGTCGCGCCTCCTCTTCGTCAGCGGCGAGCGGCTGGTCGCCGACCCGGCGGGCGAGATGGGCCGCGTGCAGGACTTCCTGGGGCTGAAGCGCGTGGTGACGGACAAGCACTTCTACTTCAACCAGACCAAAGGCTTCCCCTGCCTGAAGAAGCCGGAGGGCAGCAGCCGGCCGCGGTGCCTGGGGAAGTCGAAGGGCAGGCCCCACCCTCACATCCCCGCCGACGTCCTGCTCCGGCTCAGAGACTTCTACAGGCCCTTTAATCTTAAGTTCTACCAGATGACTGGCCATGACTTTGGCTGGGACTGAAGCGAAAACGCTTAATCACCCAAAGCTCTTAAAAAGGCTGCTGGAACCCACAGTTGTCCATATATCCATCTGGTCTTTCTGTTGGAGGGCCTCTGTGGAGTCCTTGTTCTACCCCAATGACGACGAGGGGAGTGGAACATATACGGTGTTATACCAAAGCTTTTCGCTGTGCTGAATATGCCTTCCTTCATGTCCCATCATTTCAGAAAACTATAGGAGAAAGCCGCGTTGCCAAAGCTTTTTTTCCCTGCCAGGTCTGTCATAAAAAGAACTATTCTACAAAACACCAATGTCTCTCATGAGTGAACTGTGAGACACTGGCTCTCTAACCAAGCTTATATGTTGAACCAGTCTTCTTACCTCATGTTAAAACCAAATACCAAGCCTTGAGACACGTACAGTATACTGTATGCCTTGAGTAAAAAGGTGAAGCTTGGGTAAACCAAATGACCCACTGGACCAGTGAGAAAGAGGCAGTGGCTCCGCTATACCGACCAGATGTTGCTGAATTATGCACAATAACACAATCAGATTCCAGGAAATTTTACATGCAATGTCCATTGTTGATGTTGAGATGAAATGATTTCAATACGATGCAAGGAATATTCTCGTGTCAACCTTGTCCAAGCAGTCATTAATCAGCACACAGTTGTAATCACCACTTGAATACATTTCTGGATCATTCTTGTACTTTTTATGGATGATGTTTTTTTCTAATTGCATTGTAGTTTCGACTTAGGAAAAATGGAATGCATACAGATGTAAATTTTCTCTTATGCAAACCAGGAGCCAGACTTATACAAAAAGGCTGGATTGTGCGCTGTAAATTTGCCATTATTTATACAATGATTTTATGAAATGCTATATCTGTATCTGTGATTGTTTTCTACTTCATTTGATTGATACTGAACCTCTATAAGCTGTACATTGAACTGTATATTTCTGAAATTCTAATTTATGATGGCAAAATATTGTTGAAATGTTTGTTTTCTCTGACGCTTTGTACGTTGTATTTGAATATACTGATATCCTGACTAAAGCTTTTATTCAGAAAAAAATATTGTTTCATGACATTTCATTTCATGAACTCATCATCAGTTCATGCTTGTCACAACATTCCAATCTATGAGCTTTCTAGATCTGCTTCCTCCCAATCTACATTTGTGGCAATGTTGGGGGTCCTTTCACATTCAAAACTAAGAACCACTGATATAAAAATGTGTTTTTTGGCCAGAAATCCTTTCTGTCCAAAAAGTGAATTTTATTTGTGTGGTGGTTGAGCGCAGAGCGCTGTGTGGAAAGAAGGATTTCTAAACACACAAGCCGTGTTTGTATTGGTGAGTAGGTAAAATGTTCTTGGGATTTTCCGCAACAGAAGAGAGAGGCTGGTCGGGTTTTATGTGCGCGATAGCATCGATTTACCAGAGGTAAGGTTAACGGTGAATCAAACAGTGGGTCCACAGTGGAGTTATGGAGGGAAAAAGGCACTGGAGATGTGTGTGTGTGTGTGTGTGTGTGTGTGTGTGTGTGTGTGTGTGTGTGTGTGTGTGTGTGTGTGTGTGTGTGTGTGTGTGTGTGTGTGTGTGTGTGTGTGTGTGTGTGTGTGTGTGGAGGGTCACCCCCCCCCCGCCCGGGCCCCTCCAGGGCTAAATTTGAAGTTAACGCAGGGAGGACGCTTTCCTGATGTGTAAGCAATCAATTCACTGTGGTGATTGGAGACCTTTGGGGAGGGAGGGGGGGAGGTGGCAAATCTTTGACCTCTTCACTCCCAGACCCTCGACCTGTGAGCCGGCATGGTCATAAACTGCTGACCGCTGTATACCGCCATATTGGTTAATGGAGCCACCCTGTGAGAGCTGCACATGCAGAAGTATATGGTCCTGCACGCATACACACACAGACACGCAGGCACACACATACACACCACCAGGGGCGGATATAACATGTCCCGTTTGGGGGGGGGCAAGAGAAAATGGTATGGGGGCGGCTTCATCGCCCGTGGCGCGAATGAAGTCGCCCCCATACCATGTTCAGTTACAGTCTTTTATTAGTCAAGTAAACCATCAATAATAACATCAGTTGTTGTTGAAGTTGCAACAGCATGCATAAAGCTAAAGGCCTGACTCAGAGAGTTTTCTGTTTTCAATGATGAAATGCTGTTGGTTTAGTGGTGACACAGCTGTAGTTAGTTAGTAGCAGTAGTAGTGTTTCACATCATTTTAAATAGAAGCCCCCCCCATGCCCATGCCTAGATCCGCCCCTGCACACCACACCGATCCATTAATATTAGATTCTCAACCTTAGGGACCCACACTGAAGGGACACGGGCCGAATCAATAACTGCCTGTTTAGTTTATAGGCTGTGTGGATGTGCGCTTCTACGTACCCATGTCTCCCTGTCACTGTGATTTAGCCCAGGGGTCGAACTCAGGGCGCCATCACACGTTTTGTAAAATATTATTTAACATGTGATTTATCTTCCGTACGTATCGAATCGATGGCGGCCCCCGGCTAGGGAATGCACGAGGGCATATTCGTGTATATATTGGATCGGGATACGGTTTCACAATTTTTTTCCAGCATGGTGATGATCGTGTCAGTAACGCCTATTGGGTGGATTAGATATTCAATCCAACTACCGCCTTATTTATGTTTGCCGTTAAAGTTCTTATTCCATTTCATTAGAAAAAAAATCACTGATCGTATCAATTTGATTAGATTCCCTTATTGTTATTCCCCACCAGGTCTATCCGTGTAAAGGTCATATAGTCGCCAGACAATCACTTTCCAGAGGTGTAGGAAATGGCAAATCTATGCATATAGATGGGTTGCACCCAGGGACCGCGATCATAAACGTTCTAGCCTATATTGCCATAGCAAATAGGTAGAATTGCACAAGGCAATGTGAAGTTGGAATACAAATATATGTTTTGAAAGCAAATCCAGCAGGGAAATGATAGAGGCCACACACCATAGGCACAAAAACAAGACTGACTTTTATTAATATAATGTTTCAATCTTACTTGGTCTTCATCAGGGCATGTCAACATACACACCAGTTGTTTCTTTCATAATAAAATGTGCAGGTGTGTCATTGGCACACTGCAGGTGTGACACATCAAGTTCATAATCCCAATCATATTCTAGTCATCACAGATGTTATGCATGGCTGTGTAGCCTGTGTAGTAGAACACATAGGCTACAGACAGTTTATATAAATAAGGTTACAATTACAATTTAGGCATTTAGCAGAGCTCTTAATCCAGAGCAACTGACTTAAAATGCATGCAGATTAGTTGAATTTACAACTTAAGCAGTATTTACAATATAGGCCTACTTTACAATTTACACAATATAGCCTACTATATACCGTATTTACAGGTGATGGCAATATAATAGGAATAACTGGTAGGCCTACTATTTAGATTTGTCCTGTGGCCATTTTTCAGAATGGCCACAAAAATGTGTAATATATTGTTGCGACGGTTCAGCCTGCCACTGGGACTGAATTCATTGATTGCTTGATGGATAATTGACTGTTGACTCCATAGTAGGGAGGAAACCAACTGTGGGTATGTGTTCAGGGAACCTGAACACTGTGTAAATGGGACATTGGGTACTATATGTGTATATTCTGTGGATAGTTATGGCCAGTAATGTGTGGCACTTGAGATGAAACATGAAATCTGAACTGTGACGGCTCTGGAATAATTGTGGAATCAATTCAGGGATTGGTATGGTCCATGGGAGGGGTTTTGCCTTTATAAGTGGGGAGGCCTCTCACTGCAATCAGTCAATGCAGGACTGGTGTGAGGACCCAATGCCAAACTGCCCAGTTGGTGTAAATACATTTGTTCTTCAAGTCTGTCTGTTTCAAGTCTGCCAACCCACTTCTCTGCATCCAAGAACCCTGACAGTTTTTTTTCAGTAAATTAATAATAGTTTTGATTGTTTTCAACACGTGAAAGTCCAATTAGCCCTGCCCAAGACATCAGTGTACTCCTCACCAGGCCCCCTCCAGCTCATAAACCAGCTCTGCCCTGAAGTGTCAGTATCTGATGGTCAGAGCACCAGCCCTTGTACCACCCACCAGATAACACAGTGGTACTTATGTACCATAAGTACATTTTAACACAATGTACTTTGGATACCAAGTACATTTAATTTGTGATACCTTTAACACTCTTAAAGATGATTTTTGTATTTTTTCCAATTTTGTACATGTTTAAGAGGTGATGGTACTTCATTAGAACCCTTGGTCTGTTTTTTATGTGTAATGATGCCTTCCCTTTGTATTTAGGGTTTCTTCCTGGAGGCTAAAACCTTTCTAGTCAAATGTGCCAATGACAAAGGCTGTAATGTAGTGACATCACACATCAGCTCCTCCCCTAACTCCTCCTCCTTTACCATACAACTAAAGCTGTGGGTGTGGCTTCAGTTCAGGTAGATCTCCACCCATCACCACCCACCAGGCAAACCAGGCATACTTAATGAGCTGGTGGGGGAGTCCACATAAAAACATCATTTTAACAAATACTGTAAACCTTTTTGAGAAAATTCTTTGTTTTCATATAACAATAATACCTGATGATCATGATTTAAGTTGGAAAAAAATCATGGCACTCCATCTTTAAGTAATTTTAAACCGGGAAAAAACAGTACTTAAGTAATATATTTTTGTACTTCTTCCAACTCTGCCAAAAACGGACACACCATCGTGATACTGTAAATATTAGAGGCACATACGCACCAGGTTTGAACAATACAACGCAGGAGACCCCATTTATAAAGAAGCTTTTTTTTACTATAAAAACCTATTGTGGAGAAGCAGAACTTCACCCAAAAGAGCATTGCACAAAAAGTGTCTGAAGCAAATCCACCGACCACTTTTTGCGACATCTGAAAAGAATTACAAGTGTTATGAAAAATCCTCCTCATACAGGTGGAACGGCATGGCAGAGAGCATGCAGGGTCACGGTAGCTACAGCTGCGGTAGAAGAACAACCGCCTGTGGAGAAGTGGAAAATAGCAGGAATCTACGCACACATACTACTGCAGACGGAGCAGGAAGGAGCCCAAATGGCTCACATCCTATTGCTCGGCACACAGATGCGTGCGCAATAATCATAACAGAGTAGCCTAATTATAGATGAAGGAAAATGAAACCGACAAACAACATACTGCAGAGAGTAAACAAATTCTACTCAGCTGCCACAGTTGAAACACTCACTAGTCACTAAATGACCATCCAGCTACATAGTACAAATACATGTAGACTATAGTGCTCTCAGAGAACAGGTTGAAATGCAGTGCATTCTCACTGATGGCCAGTGTTAATTTCCCACCCGGCATTACCTCTTCTTCTTCTTCTCAGTCTTAGAATTTCTTAAAGGCACGCAAGCCCATTCACGGAAGAAGGCTAAAGTGAAGGGAGCCAGCCAGCTATGTCGCCCGAGTTTCAAACGGGCTGAAAAGTTCCCTTTATGCCTCTCGCTCTGCACCAGAGAGCCCCAGAGAGACCTGAGATGGCAGCACATCTTTCATTCCCCAGCTGACTGCGGTCATTCAGGCCTGAAGGTATTGATATGCAAACAAGCCGGCTGAGGCCATGCAGCCAGCCAACAGGTCTGTGGAACAGGCCTTTTATATTATCCACGAGGACCTGGTTGGCCCCATTCCTAATACATTTTCTGAAGCCACTCGCACATAATGACCACCCCTCTCCCATCAATAGGTCCAAGAGGAGAGCTTGAACGACATCTGAACAGACGCAGATCAAAACAAACCAGGAGGATACAGGGGTGAATGGGTCGGATGCCACTCACGTTTGGATCCTCACGCCCCCCTAACGAAAGTGACCGCTGACCCTTGCTGGGAAGGTCAAGTGTCCTTATTCTGGGAGACAGCGGAATGGCTACTTCAGGGCTGCCTGCTGCTCTTCCAGCATGCCTGTGACGCCGCCGCCGCTTGTGTTAAACGAACAGCTGTTCTAAGGGGTAAACTAGAGCAGGGGTTTTCAACCAGTGGCCCGGGGACCACCAGGGGTCCCTGAGAGGGTTCCAGGTGGTCCCCATGCAGGCTAAATGATGGAATGTTGGTTTGCCAGATGTAACTCTTGACAGCGTATATACAAAACCAAATGGAGCCTTGCGGGTCCATTTGGTTTCATGTTTATACAATCAAGAGTTAAAATTAACCATCTGAATTAACCCACTTAATCAAAACGTTATACAATTAAATAAGGTAGAAGACTAATGGTCATTTTGCCTGTTTTGTTTTTGTTTGCAAAATCCAGCCTGGAATTATGGACAAAACCAAATGAAATCTTCAGTTTTGGGGTGTGTGGGGCTAAAATATCATCAAACAGTGGTCTGTGGCTCAAATTCTGAGTAAATAGTGGTCCCTGGAGTCAAAAAGGTAAAAAAACAAAAAAACAACAAAAAACAACAACACTGGGATAGAGGAATAAGCAGCCAGAATGCCTTTCTTCCAGACATGTGGCTGGCGACACTGTGACAGAAATTGCACTAATGGACATTATCCTACTAATTAATTAACAAAATATGTCAGTGTCAATTGAGTAGGTTGACGAATTTAAATTTGCATTGACACTGGCATATCTGCAGGGAGTAAATTCATCACATTCCCCATTGGCTATGGCATCTATTGCCATCCTATGGCTTGTAGTTATGGGTGTGTGGTTTCATTGGTGTTTGCTGGTATGGTACGATGGTTGTGACCCAGGCATAATTGGGTACGCACTAGTGCATAGCAATGAGTAGACAGTAAGTAATGGTTAACACAATCTGGGCTTTATCCCCATCATCCCGTGAGACTACACAGAATCTATTGATTCTTGATTCTTCTCCTTCTTGGTTCCATGTAGAAACACCACAATACAATGAGTCAAGTCATATCCATTTGTATCACTCTTAATTACTGTTACAGGCTCAAAGGGCTTAAGCACAGACATGTTTAACAAATACAATCAAATTACACTTAATCTAATGACATGGAAAAACTCAAAAGGAAACAAAAAGAAGATCACAAAAGATAAAAGAGGTGGGAACACAATTTACTTAATGTAAATCGCTCTGGATTAAGAGCATCTGCTAAATGCCTAAATTGTAAACAAATGAATGCAATAGGCTAGTGAGCAAAAATCCAAATGCAAAACAACAACAAAAAAAGCTAAACTCTTATCTGTCAAATTGATATACCATTACAATTATGATACTTATACTGTATATACAATAGTATATGCAAGTACTAACAGTATAATACATAAAACACAATGAGGAATGTGCAAACGAGCACACGCATGTTCAAATAGGTGGCTCAGGCAGGAATAAAACTGCTATGCTGGATTTCTGATCTACCCATTGAGTTGTACTGGACCACAGCAGTGGCCAGCTAGGGCATGTAGACAGTCGCAACCACTGACCAAGAGAAAGGAATAAAAGGTCACACTTTCACTGAGACAATTCAAGTCTATATATTCACATCCAACGATCCTCCTGCCACCCACAGCCAGTCTCAATCAGCGACTTTCCCTGTCCCTTCTGAACAGAGTTGAACAACTGTCCCCTGCTCCACTATCCTCCATCTATTGCCAGCTCTCCACGGGGGTCAGGGATTGGCCGTGGCCACCCAAGAGGTCAGAGTTCACAGTGCATTCCAACACCAGGGTCATCTTTGGCCATCTGACCCTCACACACAGCAAGGCTATTCTCAGACTAATGAGGGGAAACGGAGGAATAATCTGTTATGGGTGTTCCATAATGGATGCATATGCACTGTGAATGATGGAACTAAATGACTCATTATTGGTTCAAATGGTCGAAGGTGAAACACATTTTTCAGTGACATGAGTATATATCATATGCAATAAAGCCCTGCTGGCCCCCATGCTGAGCATGAACATAATTATGCGTCCCGGTTATTAGTATTGTTTCCATCGGTCAACATAATGCAACATCGATTTAATGTAGGGTATATTGCGCAAATATTGAATTTCAAATTAGGTATATATTTAAAATGCAACTGGCAGGATAAAACATGATCATATGGTTATGTGAGTATAGCTTGCATGGTGCTACTGTGACAGAGGGGTCATGGAAAGTACAAGTGTCCTGTCAGCCGGACATATCATTTTTTCACTCTCGGGGCATCACTTTATGAACATGTCAGGCATGCTGTCTATATCTCCATTTCCGTCTCTCTCTGCATATTCGCCAAACCAATCTGGGTTACTTGCTCCAGGCATACAGTACATTCAAGAGATAAGTTTCACTTCAAGATATCTCTATAAGTCAGAGGTTTTCAACCTTTTTCATACCAGGGCCCACCATTTATTCAGCATTTGACCCACATAGCACCATTTGATGACATTTTAGCCCCACAGACACCCGAAACTAAAGATTTCTTTTGGTTTTGTCCACAATACCAGGCTGGATTTCGCACAACAAAACAGGCAAACATCAAAATAACCATTCGTCTTCTACATTCTCTAATTTTTGTACACTTCTTTAGTGGCTTCATTCAGATGATTAATATTTTAACTCTTGATAGCGTAAACATGAAACCAAATGGACCCGATAGGGTCCATTTTGTTTCATGTTTACACTGTCAAGAGTTACATCTGGTTAACCAACATTCCATCATTTAGCTGGGAACCACCTGGAACCCTCTCAAGGACCACTGGTGGTCCCCGGACCACTGGTTGAAAACCACTGCTATAAGTATCTCTGGTTGCTTGCTCTGCTCGGGCACAAGTAGGCCATGGCCTACCTGGGCACAATGCGCACGTTGGCACTCTACTGAGTACAGATCTAGTTTATACTGAGGCGCTACATTGAGGGGTAATAAAACACAAGCACAAAATTAACAGTGCTGGAGTGAGACACGTCTGGGCAACCTTGATGTCACTATATGCAAAACACAGAAACTTCCCAAGTAAAATAGAGTCAAAGAAAAAGAAAAAGTCCAAACTAACTAAGCTCTCCCTCCATCGCCACCGTTCGCTATTCATTAGAACCAGAGCTTGTTTGAATGCGTGCCAAATCATAGAGCTTCAGTTTAATATGAGGCCTCTCTCCAGTGACAAGCCACTCTCTAATTATGAGAGAAGTACTTGGCGCTAGACTCTGCAACAGACGCATTCCTCCACTGAGCCGAAGAGGATTTGCACCCGCGTTTCCTTTCTAATTAGCTGATCAAAAGAGGAAAGTAAACATGTGCCGTACAGTAATTACAAATCACTGGGAATAAAAACCAAATTCCTGCGTTACGTGCCGGTGTCTTGCACTTCATTTGAAAAGGCCTCCCGATGACAGCTTTTGTAATGAATTGGCCCCTCTCATTGATTCCACCATATGTTCAGCACCGGCTGTACTTCAGCGGGGTTTTGTCGAGTTTTGCAAGTCAAGATTTCTACCAGTCTGTGGAGGCTTCAAAGTGAGGGAAAAAAACAGAGAACGTGAGAAATAAATTAGTAGGGACTAGGAAAAGGGCCAGGTGAATACTGCGTTTTAATAACTCATTAATATGTGAGGCCGATTCTACAAGTGCCTGCTAAATCAGTAGTTCTCAAATCTTTTTGTGTGAAAGATTCATACATTGATCACACATTGGATCCTTAAAATCAAGAAAAAAGTGGACCCATTTTTGTACAAAAATGTACAATTCACAGCGTGGCAGCTTGTATATCTGATATCTTTGAGAAGCACTGTTCTATACCAATGTTTTGGTTGAGTTTTCTGAAAATCAAATGATGCTATAATCATATATAGCTAAAATAAAAATGACACAGATGCTTGGGGCTTTGGATGGATCTATACAAATGGAACTATACAAATGCTTTGTTCACGATGGACATCAAAGGGGCTTCACCACTTTTCAATTTATCTCCATACAATTGGCTCTCCTCACTAATGTTTATGATACAAGGCCACACATCTTTTCTGCTCAGCCTCTCTCATTGTGGGCAGACATCATCATTAGGCATTTTCACAATTGCAACTTTTCAGGAACAGAAAGCCTGTAGTTAGCATGGATTCCCCATCGATGATGTCGCTGGTGGACTTAATTCTAAACTGCCCACAGCCCTCCTGCTGCGTGAGACACAGACTGGGCTGTAAAGTGTTATTTGGTCATAAACATTATAGGAAGGACCAATTACATGGACATAGCTTGAAAAGTGGTGAGGTGGTCCTTTAAAGTTGCATCCCCTCACCCCTTTATACACAGGGAAAAGAGCTGCGGTGGGTAAAAGAGCAAGGAAAGCTCTGCAGACAGCTTTGCCTTGGGGAGGGTCATTAACACTTAATGACGCTGACCCCACAGTAGATATCCACGGATGACCCCTTGACCTGCCGGCTGCATATTAACGCACTGCCTCCCAAGTGACCCAAGTCCCTAACCGGCCTAATGCTTAGAGACAGAGGGCAGTTGTCCTTTACACTTATTAGAGTCAATTGCCTATATGACAATTAAAACCTTGACTAAAACTGTGCAGGTATGAAAAACATATCAATAAGTAAAAGTAATAACAAAAATAATAACAAAAGTGGGCCCTGTTTGATTGCATCGCCATTTCCGATTTTGTTTTTACCTTCATCAACAACACAACCCCATGACTAAAATCAGCTAATTATGTTCATTAAATGCTCCTTCACAAAGAGTAGCATGAGTGAACGTAGCAGATGCTTCAAATTAATATCCCGTAATGTGGATATAACGCATGTACAGTACACACATTTTACATTTATATACTAACGACAAACCTACCCCCCTCAACTATGTCTCCAAAAGGTAAAATAGATGCCAGTCCACCTAACAGATGTCGAGGGAGTCAGGTACCCCTCTCTTGTGTATTGGGGCTACTTCTCTTTAAAACAGTAAGTCACTGAGGGTAGGATCAGATGGAGTCTCCAGTTCCCTCCTGCTGCTGCTGCTGCTGCTGACGCTGAGAAGATGAGGTTGTGGCGTCTTGGGGGGGTGGGGGTGGGGGGCACGATCGTCTTACAGCTGCTCAGGTTCATCTAAAGCAAAAAATGATCGATGCAAAATGACCAAACTTCTCCCTTCCTTCCGGGTAGAAAAGCGATCTCCCCTCCCTCCACCTTAAAATGTTCGAATGCCTTCTCTGTACTTTGTGACCTTTTTTGGTTGTCATCATCATCTTATGAAACAAACATATGAGGAGCGATGAGCAGCTATAGCAAGCAGGACCCTGGCAGTGACAGATGCTTCAGGCCATCAAGATGCCGGCTCTGTGTTTTTCTCTCTCTCTGAGTGTTATCCCTTCGGTATGTGGGGCCAGGGAAGCATGGATCATCGTTGCTACATTATCTCCAGTGATTACCGGGAGCAGATCGGGAGACAATGTCCTCTTCCTGTGTACTGGTGGGAGAGAGGCTGCAGTTAATTCCCCACATTGGACTCTGAAGAGATGAGAACATAATATCACCTCACATCACACAGGGGCGGATCTAGGCATGGGCATGGGGGGGCAGTGCCCCCCTAAATACCCAGTCTGCCCACCCAAACACGATGCCATGCAAAACAACCCAAGATATTTCAAATTAAAGTGTTTATATTTAAAATGATTTGAAACACTACTACTGCTACTAACTACAGTTGTGTCACCACTAAACCAACAGCATTTCATCATCGAAAACAGAAAACTCTCTGAGTCAGACCTTTAGCTTTATGCATGCTGCGTGTCTGTTGCAACTTCAACAACAACTGATGTCATTATTGATGCTACTTGTTGTTACTTGGCTAATAAAAGTCCTGTAACCCGAAAATGGCATGGGTGCGGCTTCATCGCCCATGGTGCGAACTGCGAAGCGACACGGGCAATGAAGCCGCCCCCATACCCCTATTTTCTCTTGCCCCTCCAACATGTTCTCTTGCCCCCCCAAATGGGACATGTTACATCCGCCCCTGACATCACGGCCCTTTGGGGTGAGGTTGACTGTGGGGGAGTGGGGTCGGATGGACGGAGGGAGGGAGGGAGCAGGGGGAGAAGATCACCTCCCCGAGTCGCATTATTTAATATCAGAGCGATTTGCAGAGAGAGGCTGCCGGGAGGTCAGAGATTTATGGTCAGCGTTCAATAAGAGCTGTGTCACAGCACGCACCATGGGCGGATCTAGGCATGGGCATGGGGGGGACAATGCCCCCCTAAATGCGCTAGCTGCCCCACCAAACATGATGGCATGCAAAACAACCCAAATTTCAAAGATCATTCAAATTAAAGTGGTTATAATTAAAATAATTTGAAACACTACTACAGCTCTACTAGCTAACTATGTTGTGGCGCCACTAACCAACAGCATTTCATCACTGAAAACAGAAAACTCTCTATGTCAGACCTTTAGCTTTATGCATGCTGCGTGTCTGTTGCAACTTCAACAACAACTGATGTTATTATTGATGCTTTACTTGACTAATAAAAGTCCTGGAACCGGAAATGGTATGGGTGCAGCTTCACCGCCCGTGGCGCGAAGGGACACAGGCGATGAAGCCGCCCTCATACCATTTACTCCTCCCCCCCCCCCCCCCCCCCCCCCCCCCCCCCCAATTGGGAAATGTTCCGCCCCTGGTCACAGCACGCACAAAAAGACAAACACTGACTGGTGTGTGCGCACGGTCTCGAACAGTGCGGTGTAGGCATGTTAATGTAGATATCCATGGCAAGACAGACAGAGGGTGACACAGATCGGGAGAGAGAAATGGAGAGTTGGAAAATGGCATCGAATCTGAGGGAAAGAAACATGGAAACATGGGGAGAGACTCCAGAGTCCAGTGTGCGCTGCAAGTCCTGTCTTATGAGATTCAAAGAGATGAGAGGAGATACAAAGAAAATGGAAAATGATAACCATGAGTTTGCTGTTGTTTTCTCTTCCTCAACACTGAAATATTATAAAGATCCCTGTGGCAATTCACCCTGCCACTGACATTGGCATTAACAAGCAGCAAGCAACTTTTAATTATTCCTTAATTAAAAAAAAAAAAAAAAAAGTTTTGTTGGACTTTACATATACCGTATTGTCCCAAATGTAAGATCCTGGTTATAAGACGACCCCAATTTTTCAAGACTCATTTGTGTAAAAAGGACATCAAATGTCAAATAATATAAGACAACTCCATTCTTTAGGATATTTCTATTTGAAAAAACACTGTCTTATATTCAGGCCCATAGGGTACATCTTATTGTGTGGTGCTTGATTGCTGATTGATGGTTGGCTCTAGAGTAGGGAGCATACCAGCTGGATATGTGTATAGGGGAAATGTTGTTTTTCTTTTGTATGTGTGAAGGTTCTGTCTAGAGTGCTCAAATGTGTGTTGTTTTAATGAGTTGAGTAATACAGTATGTGTCATTTCCAAATGTGTATTAAGAATCATGATGTCTCTGTACATTGATACTTAACTGGATAATGGTGGATTCAATTGAGGCTTGGTATTGCCAGTGGGAGGAGGGGGTTAACCTGTATAAGAAGGAACTTGGAAGCCATGCCACTGCCTAGCAGTCAGACTAACACTAAGACAAAATATTCTCAAACAAACAACACTGCTGCCTAGCAGTCAATGCAGGGCTGTGATGGCGAAAAGACTGAAGGCTAAGCAGGCCAGTTATATGGTTGTATACGTTTGTTGTTAATGTTTCACGGGTCGTCAGGAGAATTAAAGAAGGGTGAATAAAAAGAACATTTTCAACTCTGCATCCAAGTACTCTGTGTCTACAGTTCTACAGTCTTATCGAGTCTAGGGGCTATTTTCCCTACCTCCACCTCTTAGTTTGGCTAACACTACCCCCCACTAGAAACCAAAGTGTGACAATCCCACATTGGAGAAAAATCACCCATTGTACTGTAAATACTAACAGACACCAATCTGATACAATAATCAACAACATTTATCTGTTATTACGAAGAAATCTCACATTTTGTCCAACCCTCATGGACAGCATTTGGAAATATTATTTGTCAACCAGGAGACAGATAGTCAGACTAAACACAGTACATCATGATGACATGCTGTACTTTTGGGGATTAAGATGAACCATAAACTGACAAAGACATTTGTCATTCTATTTATGCCATTGCTCCAAATGATTACATTAGCACACATCTCACATTAACGCACTGGAAAGGAAATCAGTCCAATGATTTTTCCCATTAATTCTATATATTTGACAAACCACTGCACTTATGTCACCAACATACAGTAAATATCTTGTGGTCAACTGGGGAAAACTCATACAACAGTAGGCATACAGTGCTGGCCTGGCACGCAAACCTAAGACTAAGGCCAAGAAAAATGCATTACAAGTACTCATGAATGCTTATAAAGGATCTTGTAAACTTATTTCAAATGGACCGTTTTACTTTAAGATGTTATCTTAGGGAGACATAAATAGAACCTTTTCCTACCAAATCTTGTCATTTATCATGATGCTCACAATAATCCTATTGCAGAGATTTAAGTTTATTGTTAAATTGTCCTCCATCGTCCTCTATATAGATGAATTTGTTGAGCTGCAAATTCAGTATCAACAAGCTCAGCTATTTTTAGAAAATGTTACCCATGGGATAACGAGGCTGGTGTTTAACAAAAGTGACATTTTCAATCTGATTATCGCGATAATATCGTAAATCGCAATCATTCTTTTGTCACAATCAAAGGATCAACATATGGCATGTCATAACAGGTCAGGGCCATATATAGAGATCTAAGGGTTTTTATGAGGTCAGATTGACATTGTGATCCAGTCCTCTCCATGTATGGCATTCAGGTGTTTGCTGGGGTCAGGGTTGGGATCTTCAGAGTGACACACACCCACCTCATGAAATGCAGGTTTTCATAGTAAACTGCGACAAACAGTCGTAACTACTAGCCTATAGGCTAGGACCAGGACCATACATTCTGTAAGCTGGGGGCCACAATATACTCCATACACTGTACGCAGGCATCCATCTGTGCCAGAGACAGTGCAATCAGACACTTCACACTCGCGGGGATCGATGCCAAGCTTGGATGACCATAATCCTCCCACTATCTGACAGACTGATACTAAGACACAGGTAATAGAGCACGTCGTAACCAGCACATGCACAGCCTTCGGAAGCATGATCAATAAAGAGCTAAAAGAACAGGTAATATGATATTGATGGACTCGCAAAAGGAAGGGATTGAGGAGGGTGAGTGGATGCATGTTTGCCTGTATGTTTCTCTGTGCGTGTGTGTGTGCGCGCGCGTGTACGTGTGTGTGTGTGCGTGCGTGCGTGCGTGTGTGCCTTTTGTGGTCGAGCATGCACGCACACTTATCTTGTTTGATGCACCTTTTGACTACACGCAAATTTGTCTTCACACAACACAGCGCACCAGAATGCATTCATAACAGCCAATGCTCAGCCACAGCTATAACCCAGACTTCATCAATCTGATTGCGCTAGTCATGAAACCGAATGGAAATCGATAAGATAGACATTATGTTGTCAGTATGAATACTTCATTGGCACTTACTCGAGAGGGTTATAATGAATACATTGTATTATATGGCTCTTTTAAAAATAAATAAAAGATGGAAAATGTGTCCCTGTGACCACTGACCACTGGCTGGCTGCCTATGGGTTGACATGATGTAGTGAGGGAATATTATCAGAATATTATCAGTCAAAAATAGGAATACATTTCTTACTAAGAATTCACCAATGTTTCTGTAAGGGTGTCGACTAACAGATCCCACTTTGGTTTCTCTTCAAACACCCAAGGGGATTTTTTTTGACAGCTGCTGAAAGTTGTGGTGCAATTAATAACCAAGGCAAAATGTTCTACATTTCATTATACTTTAGGTTGCATGTGACGTGTCAAACTAGGGGATTTTCATGATTCTGACCTCATTCCAAGCATTCGTTTTGCACAAAAACACACTCCTTGGGCTGTAAAACAGCCATAGCCGTCATCCCAATGATGAGGACAGCACATTTGGCTTTGGCCGAATTTAGCCCAAGGAGCGTTTTCCTGCAAAACTAACATTTGGAATGCATGCAGAATGATGAAAACTCCCTAGTTTGACACGCCACATGCTACTTACGTATTGTAGTATAATGAAATTTAGAACATTTTGCCACATATTGGTGGTTGATGGTACCCCAACTTCTAAGCAGCTGTCAAACACGCCCCTAGGTGGTTGAATAGAAGCCAATGTGGGATATGTTAGTCGATTCCATTACAAACATACTGGTAAAGAAAATTCTTGGTAAGAAACGTATTCCCAGATTTTATTAATATCCTTTGACTAATGGTCAAGCTTCCTTGCTCTGTGTCTATAATCTGTATACAGTAAGAACGTATTGTGTTGTTGATGTTGCTTTGTGCAATATGAATTTACTGTTGGAACAGAATTATGGTTAGAGGGAGAAGATATCCCTCAGGAACTGACTGTAGGTCACACTCATTTGTCAAATAACCTTTGACCTTTAGTTCCCTCTATGAGTAAATTGTTATGATCATTTCCTCTATCCACTTTTTGTCCTTTTTGGCCACGTCACAGTAACTCTGGTGCCTCTGTTTACGGGACTACAGTTTTGACAAACAACCCCTTCAGCCAATAAGGGTAATAAGTGTACACTTCACATGTACACGCATGTGAAGTGAGGGGTGTTCTTATGATTATACATCATCTCATTGTGTGTGTGTGTGTGTGCGCGCGCGCATGCGCGTGCGCACGTGTGTGTGTGTGTGTTCAACACAGAAATGAGCAGGTTGGCCTTGGTAAAATACAATTCAAGTACAAGGAATGTAGTATGTATGATAAGAGCATGCACAATAGTGATTTTTATGTACAACGTATTAATCACATTGATGTTTATATAGCTTTGGATATTGCATATAGCTTTTTATTTTCATGATTGACCCTGTATTATGTAGGCCTAGCTGTTTGCAGCTATATTTACAAAGTTTTTATGTAACTGTATCTTTTGTTATATGCCATTTGTCTGCTGTACATATTTTGGGTACATGCATGTACATTGCTAGTAAAAACAGAGTATGTATAGGCTACTGTATGTTTACAGGGCTACAGAAAGAAATAAGCTTAGATTTCAGAACTTGGTAAACAAATTAGCTGTAAGTAGTAATTTTGTATAATTAAGCCTATATTATAAAAGCCAGTCATGTTACTGTTAAGGACTAAAAGACATCATACTAGTGCCATCCTTTTTTCATGTATTTATTCCAGAATGGTCAGGGAGGCCAAAAGCCGGTGGTGGTCCAAAGTAGACTAGACAGGAAGGGAGAAAGTGTCCCTAAAGGTGAAAGAAAAGTGACATAAACATGGGAAGGTGATACCCATGACGACCATTTTAAAGTTGGACACAGAGACGATGACTGGACAGGAGGGGTCACATTTAAATGACCAAACATAACACCACCCACAGTCAGAGAGGGTGAAGGTGACTGTGTGTAATGCAAAAAAATCTCAAATAACCCGACATGCAAAAATGTGTCTGGAACGGTGGCACCCTGGTCTGGTAGGGAGGACCAAATATACCAGACCAGACAGCAGACTTGCTCTGATGGAGCCATAAGGGGTTTGGTCACTGCTGTAGGTCTCTAAACTAACCTGTCAGACCCCTGGCCTGACAGCTGATTGAAGACCACTGTCATTGCCCACTGACCTCTCCCACCCACCAAGCACCATGCTCTCATCACCACAACTTAATCTTTACAAGTCATTCTTTAATTACTCTTTATTATTTCATCATCATCACAGTCGTTGCTACTGTACCCAGGAATATTGAAATTGAAGGTTTCAATTCCAGGTGGTCCCACCACATTGAGAGAATACTCATCCGAATTAGTCATAAAGAAAAATTATAACGCGCATATGATGGAATTAGTTTTGCATGTCACACAGCGATAACTCTGCATTAAGTGATTAACGCGAAGCTTCAGACGAAGTGCGCTGACACACAAGACTCGTACTGTGACAAGAAGTTGGCGAACACACAGCATAGAATAAATTAGACAGCAGACACTGACTGAGTCAAGTTACAGCCTGACATACATGGCCTCTCTGTCATTCATTTGAAAATACTGTTGAGTCACTAACTCGTTCAGTCTGCCGGCTATTAAGCAAGTCAATCAGGCAACATAAGCCATTCCCTCCGCTCAGCCATTCACTGTCTGAGACCTTGTCTACTATCCATGTTCTAGCCTTCGCCCTCTCATTTAGCCGAAACGGAAGAATCTCTGCTTCCATTTCCATCGAGATACATCTTAAGATGTTTTGTCAAAGGGCCGTTGACGTTTCTGTTCCTTTGGAAGGCTCTGTCTCTACAGGGCCTGCAGACTAACTTCTCTCTGTGTGTTCCCAACCCTCCACCACAGTATGGATCCCCAAGGGCCTGGCTGGTTATTACTGGGGAAAGGCTGGCTCTTCCCAGTTATACATTCCCCATGCACTGTAACACAGAGACACACGCAAAAGTGCGCGTGCATACGCACTCATATGAAAATTTACGCGGCATAAAGACACACATACACACAACCATACACCCACACACAGGCTATGCTGGTTCTCTGGAATGACTGCTGAGTCCCTAGATCCACACTAATGCAGTATGGTAAATGACAGCCTGGTTGGGACTGGGCCCATAATTCGTTCCATTCCTTTTTATTAAGCTTGTAGCCACACTGTTATTAGTGCTTGGTGAAGAGAGTTGTGTTCACTGCAACGGCGAGATGTCTTCCATATGGGATGTTACAGCGCTAGCATCTCCCATGGAGGGAGAGAGAGAGAGAGAGCTGGGAGAGGCTGACGAGACTTTATAATTGCAAGTTTAATTTTAAACAACCTCCACTAAGTATCTCTGAAAGGGAAATGTTAAGTCTCTTGTAAGTATCTTATACACTGCTCCATGATGATTTCCATACAAGGAACGAAAAACGGTTCTCTATGACTCTGATTTTCTTTTCCTGCTCCTGGAAGAAATCATGCAATGACTCACTTTGGGGTAATATTCTTTGAGTGGCTCCAATTTGGGACTCACGTTGGTGACTGAGGTATAAGACTGAGGTCAAACGCTTTTTGGGAGGCAGAGAGAGTGGCCATGACAGACATGAGACAATAAACACTCCTAGAAATGGGAAACACTTCTTAAAGCATGTACTTCATGGCTGGAGTCCTCCAAGGGTCCATACAAGGCCCCTCCCTTTCACCCTCTTGGCTGGAAATAGCAGAACGTTCGCCCAAGAATAGGGACGCTAGGGTTCATGTGGTTAATACAATGTGAGCCCTTCAAGTGCAAAGTACCACAGTGTTATATTCCATGCAGTTTCAGTGCAGGAACCTGTGTGTCCTCTCTGTCTACTGCAAGCTCCTGATGGGTCACCAGAGACTGCAGCGGATAACCTAGAATACAGATCAACTACACACAGGCTTGCGATGTCTCTTGCAGATTAATGGTGTCTCCGTCTTGCGCGATACATCAGCCTGAGCTATACAGAGGAAACCTAATGACTCTCTGCGAGGACCTCCACAACCTCAGAGGAGCAGGATTTATCCTGTGCAGTACTGACAGCAGAGATGTATTGTAAATGGCAAGAAAAGAAAAGCTGTGAGTGTGTCTGTGTTAGCTTGTCGGTCAGACCCAGCAGGTTTCAATTGGACACATGGTTAAGCAGCGTCTACTAGATTTGATTTTGATGTCTGGCAGCAAGTACAGTACGTTAAAAATGATACATTTTGTCCAAAATAGGGATGCTAGAATTATTGTGGTTAACCTGCATTTTATGTGACTTATCAAACAAAATTCCCAAAAAGAAAACGCAACACATTTATCTATAAATGTCTCTGGTTGTCTGTCTGCGGCTCTAATGCACGTAACTCAAGAACCCTTCGCCCTACTGACTTCAAATTCGACGCACGTGTTCCACACTCCTACAGTGAGTGCAGTGCATGGTGTTGTGTTGGTCTGACCTACGGTTGTCCAGAATCCCCACAAAAGGCCTCTTTCCAGGACCTGTTTGCACTTCAATTTAAAACATTTTTTAGACTAAATACTGAAGTTTCTTTGCTCTTAATTTTCTTAGTTTGCCTTAGCATCAGCAACATTTTTAAATGTAGTGGTTTAATAGCGAGTATCATGGTAATGTGTATAGTGTAGTCTCTCCTATCAATCTAAATGTATGCTCTGTGATGCGCTGTGTACTTTGTCGGTAGCCATGGATTGAGTTGTTTAATATTGGGGCTGTCTCTACACAGCATGCCAAAGCAAATTCCTCCTATGAACCTCATATTTGGCAGGAAAGTATTTCTGATTCTGATCCTAATTAAGATTGTCAACTGACCGCCCAGGCTAGAACCATGCTCCCCCGCCACAACTACCACAAAAAAGAAGAATAATAGTATACACAAAACATTTTAAGCATGAATTAGCAGAACAGTGCCGTTCTAAAGCTGTGTCTGTAATAGACTGTCATTAAGTGTAAAGTTAGTGGCAGTAGTAAAAGTACTAGAGTACATTTTGCACTTATGTAAAAGCATCAATAACACTAAGTAGAAATATTATTTTAAAGTAAAAATCCTGCAGTCAAAATTTCACTTACTGCAAGACAGCTCACAAGTTACACTTCTTCACTTTAAAGATTGCCATTACAACTATTTCTTTAGATTCCGAATGGGTATTACAGCAATTTACTTTAGAACGACACACATCACATTTTAAACACATTGAGTAAAGAAATGCTAGATAAACACCTCAGTCACAGTTTTATATTGACAGGCAGCTTGAAGTTTTGTTTCACAGTGTAAATCAGCCTCATATACTGTACACACCGCGCACCATGCAAACTCATCATGTAAGCATAGAATCACTGCAATAATAGAAGCAGTAGCTATTGAAAGACATTATTGTTACAAGCGTGAAGCGATGTCCCGCCACATTCCCCATCGGTTCACAGGGCGATATTCCAGGATGAAATGGATTCATTGTTCAGTGGAATAGACAGTGCATGAGAAATGAAAGCTTCTGTTTCATATATCACTCTGAAATAATTGAACAAATGTGTTTTCCCCTTCTAATTCGCAGGGGGAAGAAAACTTCAAAGTCTCGTTTCTTTTATTTTTGGGGTTAAAAAAATGGAAATTTGGGGTCACACTCAGAGCAAGATATTTCTGTCAGGGCTTGTCAGAGGAGTACACCCTAAACATTGTGCGTTCTGAAGATGTCTGTGATGGGCACGGACAGCAGGATGAACTTTGATGTTGTTGAAATATGGCTTTGGGTTTTTCCACAGTAAAGATGATGAATGAATGAAAAGGTTTCTGGGAAATGTTACAAGTGACAGTTGCAGTATATCAAGCTGAATTTTGGTACAAGTGAAGTGGATAACCAGTGTATCTGACTTGATCATGCTAAATGCTGGGCATGCACGCACACTTGCACACTTGCACACTTGCACACGCACACACACACACACACACGCACACACACACACACACACACACACACACACACACACACACACACACACACACACACACACACACACACACACACACACACACACACACACACACACACACTTGAGTTGAGTAAAACAATACTATACTGTTCCCCCATAAAATATCGCATAACCAAAAGCACAGCATATCACGGTATCATTATGACATCCTGAAGATTAGGCTCGCCACTCACATTGATTGTAAGGCAATAACAGCAGGTAAAATATGGCAGTATACATTTTAGCCCTTTCAAGTTAAGGCCAGAAAGCAGGGGTGCGGCCTGAAATGCAGGGCCCCACTAGAACATATACTAGGTCCCAGGGTCCTATAGTATGTTAAATCATATAATCTATAAAACATGGCATTTCTGGAGGCCCCTGTTCGCTTAGGGCCCTTGGAATCTTTCTAACTTTTCAACTCGTTTGGCGCCAGTGTCAGAATGGAATACAGCCATGACATCACTGTTGGTTTGAAATAAATGTAATTTATTGTACAAACTAAATGTGTGTTTGAATTTGAAACAATTCTTGCCACTGGCTAAATGCTCTTACAGTTCTTTTCCACTGGAAATATTTTCTCTATAGGCCTCTTATATTAAGTTAAAGTTTATTTAATTTGGCCATTGTAAGTCTGACCTTCTCAAGCATAGTCAAATCCTCACAAGAGACAAAGTGAATAGTCACTACTACTTCTGAGGTTTTTCTTATTCTTCCGTATGATTACCGAAAGAGTTTGGTAATCGTACGAGTTTTGTGTGTGTGTGTGTGTGTGTGTGTGTGTGTGTGTGTGTGTGTGTGTGTGTGTGTGTTTGTGAGTTTGTGTGTGTATATTTATGAATCATTTTTTCTTTGATCATATCCATAAGCAGTGAATGTTGGTGGTATACATTTGCATACTGTTTGAATAACACTAGCCGTACTTTTGGCAAGTATTTTATTTGCAGTTTATGTCATTATCATTTTTCCCCGTTTTCTAATTGCTTTTTCTTTCAGTTCAGTTTTTCTCATTAGTCTTTATACAGAGCAATACCTGCAGACAAAAATGAGGAACTCTATACAATAAAAAGGAATAAGACCCATAAAAGGTGTCATGCCAATAACATGGTCCCTCATAGTCCCTCTGTAGGCTTCTATATGACCCCAATGTTGTGTTATAATTGATGTGTGGATGGCTGACATCATACGTAGTAATATCCTTGCCTTCTCTGCCCATGCTGCTTTTCAACAGCACGTTATTAACAATATTTAGGGCTTCCTCCAGTACCCTGCCAGCCTCGCTGGTCATGGGGATGTAGAGACAGAGAGCATTGTTCTAGCAAGGACCCCAGCTGGATTCAATGGATGACTACACACAGCCACAGCGGAACAGCAGCGGCTAGCTAGCTCGCTGGCTTGTCCGTCAGTCACACAGGTGGCAGGGAAATTACAGTGTACACAGACCTCTACGTTTTGGACACGTTCCACTTCTGGAAGTCAATAAAGTCTGTTGTGACTCGTGGCCACTGCCAACCACCACTGCAAAAAGCTATAGCTGGATGTCGGAGCTGCTCGGCCTGTGCCAAAGCGGTGTCATTGCTCATACAGAACAGTGTGTTTTAATTATCTGATTGAATAAAACAATTCTGATTGCTACCACTTGGTCTTTACCAAGTATTGTTGCTATGGGGCTGCAGAAATACACCGGAGGGTTTTCTTGCTCACAATAGCTCCATTGTCTGTGCGCTCTGTGCATGTGCAAGTGTTTTCTGCCTGTGTGTGTCTGTTTTAGTGTCATTTCAAAGAAAATGTGTGTGTGTGTGTGTGTGTGTGTGTGTGTGTGTGTGTGTGTGTGTGTGTGTGTGTGTGTGTGTGTGTGTACATGTGCATGCCTGCATATGGTGTTTTGCTCTTATTCGATAGAACCTTGAACTGCTGAGGATATTGTGTCTGCGGAGCAAGAGCTTTGAAGAAACTTTATTCAGCTATAACGACCCCAGTGCAAGGTTAGGCTGTTAAGTGAGGCAAGTGAGGCTGAAAGCCATTTGGAATACACTTGGCAATGTGCAGAGGTGAATGGAGAAGGCATTCACTATAGCAGTGCTCTGCAGTAGGGCCTTCACATTGTTGCTTCAGCCAATCAGCCAGTTCAACCACATCTAGGCTAATGTTTTGATGAACTCTCATAATTGCACACTACAAGAAGTGATATTTTGAAAGAAAATACGCTTCAAACTTAACTTGTCTGTGGTGAGACAGTTCAGTGCTAAATGTGTGTGATTTTGTGTATGCTTGTGTGAGTACAGCACTCTCACATAGAATGTCCACATTGTGTCAGACACCAACCAACAAGATCTACATAGTGGGAAGACTATGGTGGTTGTCTTTTGTTTACATGTGAGTCAAAGTGGTGCGTCTGTATGTGTGTGTATGTGACAATCAAGTGTGCTTGTGCCTTATTTTGTTTTTGTGTGCAGAAACAGTGTCTGTTGCTCTTTGTTTGTGTGTGTGTGTGTGTGTGTGTGTGTGTGTGTGTGTGTGTGTGTGTGTGTGTGTGTGTGTGTGTGTGTGTGTGTGTGTGTGTGTGTGTGTACCAGTGTTGGTAATGATAGCTCTCAGTCTCAAGCCTGGCGGTCGGGCTACTCCTCTCAGCCTCGGGGCCTGTGCCAACCACCAGAGCCCAAAGAATATCGCTTGCAGCTGGGCCACAGACCCGGCCGGGCCCCTGCTACTACTAGTTCCTGAAGCATACAGACATCTCTAAGTTATACATGTTTGTATTAAACATAAGCACAGAATGCATCTCCAACTAACTCTAATCAGTATAGCAGCGTACTTCCAATGTAATGATAAGAAGTAAATAAAAATACTTACAGGTTTACCAATGCATTAAACCACATCAGAAAGGTATATTATACATGCGAGTAAGATACCACAAATCAAATGGCAGTCTGGTGATCTCAATTCATTCAAGAGATCCAAACCACAACCTCCACATGCATACAATTATCACTTAAACTGCCACTGCTCTCATCCATTAGGATGATAGCACCATCTACTGGTCATGAACTGCATCTACACCTTTTTAATGATAATAAATAGGGACAATATATTGGGACATCAATGTGATTATGATTATGAAAGTGAAAGTGGTTGATATACAGTACAACTGGTATTTATGGCATAAGATTGCTATTAGAATAAAATGTGAAACTGCACATTTTCAAACAAGAGTATTCTGTTTTCCTGAATATTTGCTGATGCGTACCCAGATTGCAGTTCACTGGTTAGAAGGTCCAATCATCAAGTAAATTCATATTACAGTGTTAAATTTTAAACAGCAGATCATCCCTTTTATTTGATTTTTTATTGGCGGAAACTTTCTCTGTCGACATCACGGTTCATCATGCTACATTTCTACTGTACAACAGCAATGCACATTTTGGTCAAAATAAACATTCAGAAGGAAAGAATCGCCTTGTTTTGGAATGGAACACTCGTCCTTTAAGACTAGTTTCTGAGGAAGCAAATCTTAAATAAGTACCGGTACATCATCTAACATCAAATGTCATACTATAATCTATTGAGAGGTACAGTACTAGCAAAGCAAGTGAAATGCTTTGCTTTAGCTCTAGAGAGATAAAGACAGTAATGTCTTTTTTTTGTTGGTATTCTAAACTAAATTGCATCCCTGAAATCTAACGTTTGAACATTCAGTGTATTTTCTGTTCTCTGGGTTTTCTCAAACAATTAGGCTTAATCTGTGGATTGTTTCATTGCAGCTCAAAGGGCTTCAGAACACACAGAAGAAAGAAAAAACACCTTCATCTGCACTCCTGTCTTCTGTACCGGTCAGATATCCATCAGTGCACAGGAAGCATCTCTCTGGATCTTTCTCCTGTCCACGTCACCAACTGACTGGTTCTTTTCACAAAACAGCATTGTTTGGTTCATGAACTCGCCTGTTACTGCCTGTTGCCCTTATCTGGAATAGAAAGAGTTATGGAAAGATTTTATGTGTTGAGGTCACTGAGGGGGAAACTACTAATTCAGTGTGTGTAATGCAGAACATGTGCTGATCAGTAACATACTGGAGCTGATATCTAAATTTGGTGATTGGGCTACATTCTGTGTAGTATTTGGGATTGGCTTGGGATTGTCTAAACCTCTGGCTAAACGTGAATGTACAGCACATCAGTGCAGAAGTCACAGAAGTGCAGATTAATACAATTTGTGGCCAGATTGTTCATTCATTTAAGTTTTGGTGTTTTGGTAAATGTAAATGCTTACTATGCTTTACTAGCACACAAAAATGAATCTGATGTGTGTTATTATTTTCATTTGAAAATAATAACGGTACATACTGGACAGAGTCCAAAATGGATTCCTGGCCTGAAGGGGTAAACACGCCCAGAATATATCCCCTGGTAAATAAGGTGGATTCAGATGGCATTAAGAGTGCTATAAATGGAGGTACAGTATTAGCACTCTGCTCAACAAAATTGTACTAGGGATAGTTACATCACATTAATAAAATACTACAACTATGAAAGAGTACGGTAATACATTACCTTTATTAGGAACAAACTTAAGCGAGTGACTGAATATTCAGAACCGCGAGAGACCGTCCTCTGGGCCATCGGTTAGAAACTGATGACCCAGCCCATTTCCACACTTGCCACACAGCACCTGAAAACATAATATGATACGTTCAATTAACATCAGACACGTAACCCAACAAGTGCACAAATGTTTGTTTTTCCAAAGAGATGAAGAAATGTAATTTCTGCATACATTTTTTCTATTAATGTCTAGGTGTGCCAGGCATGTCATGTTCATTTCAGCACCGCTGGATACATGGCCTATTTCAAGTACCAATTGCCTGGTCAGAATAACTAGTTGTAGTAATATAAATATTAAAGTCCTTTTTTCGGCGACTCCTCTGTGGACCACTAGAGGGGGGGGATCAAGTCATAGGCTCAAGTACCACCAGTGGTACTTTAGACGTTTCATCCTGGCAGAAGTGCCCCTGAGCAAGGCTCTCGGGCACTGACTGGCTGCACACACACATGCCTGCTCAGGGGCGGATGTAACATTCCCCAATTGGGGGGGCGGCTTGAAGTCAGACCCATACCATTTTCAGTTACAGGCCTTTTATTAGTCAATTAAAGCTTCAATAATAACATCAGTTGTTGTTGAAGTTGCAACAGACACGCAGCATGCCTAGATCCGCCCCTGGTATATAATGAGAACAGATGACTCACCTTGAATGTAGTGAGTGACTCCATTAGCTTTGTGACACTGTCCTCTCTGATGGTGTCGGTGAAAGCAGGCCAGGGGGAGGAGTGGGCATACTTGGACCGACTGGAGAACAGCGGGTGGTCACACTTGGAACACACATAGATACCTGGACGGACACGGCGACGTTATTATAACTGATGAAAAACACCCAGAAACAACAAGGCTTGACCTATTCACTGCCACTAGCAGAAGCATATTCCTGTCTCTTACATAATTAAAACCTTCTGCGTACTCGCCTGGTTTAAAATGATCCTTGTAGATCTCACCACCAAAAAATCGACAAAAAGACATTGTGCACTGAACTGATTGTGTAGCTGGTAACAGCCTCTCAGTCGTGAGTGTTTTGTATTGTTTATCAATTCAGGACCATAGAGATCAAGACACTACACGGTTCACCATCTCTATCAGTCTGCAAAGGATGAGAGAATCCACGCACACACGTGAGTCTAATCCATTCCCCGCCCACTGCTGAGATTTCCGTCAACATACAGTATGCAGCGTCAGAGTCGTCAAGACATGCGTCAGCAGCCGCCGCCTCCACCACGCCCCCTTTTATATATAGTGCGTGTGTGCATGCGCGGCGATACACTGTCACGTCTGGACTCTGGGCCGACTGTTTAGCCCTGTGGGTTTTGCCTCGCAAACTGTAAAACTGCCCATTTTGCGTGGCTAGACACAGTACACACGAGCGGCTCATGTGCATCACTGGCTGGGACACAAGTGCTATTTTTAATACTGTGTTCCTTCCTGTACAATAACCCAGTAGGCCTATATTCTCGACTGCACATCTATGCTACTTGGGGGTAGTTGAACTTACTACCAGCAGGTGCTATGCAGCTCAATTTAGTTCTACAAACGGCTCCTCAACTCAGAGCTGTTGTGAAGGTTAAAGGTAATTCCACCAATTTTCATTAATATATCTTAGAGCTGTGGTGTGTCATTAGCATGGCGAATCACATCTTTATGAAGTCATCGAGTTGTGATTTGCCATGTGTAGTGGTATATTTATGCTCGTTTTGTGAACAATCTGTGTATTTGTGTATCTGAATCTTCCAACCCTGGACAATAAGGTTTTCCTCGAACTTTCTCCCATTTCACTTTGCAGCGATTCAGTGCATCCTCCACAGACCTGCAGACAGATGTGCGTGTTTCGGCACTCGATTCAACCTACACTAGTCAGAGAGTTTTACGAATTCATAGACATTCTATATTTTCTTCTTAATTATAGATAATATTTTTGCGGTCTCTAACCAATCCTACTGTCTCACATCCACAGATAAAATTAGGCTATTTATAAATGACTTGGCGCTGACCATTAGGCCTATATAGATGGTCCTATCAAAAGACAAAGAGCCACTCAACTAGAGTGGTTGAACCAAACCAAGGAAGGACCACTCTGAGAGCAGAGACAAAATGGACATCATTTATTTAACAGTTTTCAGGTGCCATCCCTGATAATCTTTCATTGTTGAATGATATGCCAACTCATGGAACATGCTGTATAAAACAAGGTGGATAGCAAGGCCAATTGGTAAACATTTGAAATTGTAATTGTAATCATACAGAGTTATAGAGAGAGAGGGAGAGATGGAGAATGAGAAGTTCTATGGCATTGCATCTGTCCGATCTCCAGTCCAGTCGTCACTCACTCATACTTGCAGTAGTGTTTGAGCATCTCAGGCAACTCGAGCCAGTCCAGGGCCATCCTGTGAATTATGTGTTTCTGGATGGTCTTCCTGCACAGTGTCTGCAAGGAGCAGACTAAAAAAAGTACAGACACACAGTTGGACAGAAAGACACAGAATGAATGGATGATGAAGGGACAGAATCGGAGAGGGTCAGGAAAGAGAAATTATGTATGGCGAGGAATGTGAGGGAGGGAAAAAAGATAAAACTTCCCAGGTCATGGATCACACAATCTATGTATTTCGCTTGATGCAACCTTAATTGACACTCACATCCATACTCCACTTGAACGATTCGGACGCTCTTGGTCGCGGCGAACACATCCACCACAGCATACAGGGGCTGCGTGGTGGGGATCCCCCGTGCAGAAGCTCCCATATCCTCCCCGTTAATTACAATGTGCATATCAGCCAGGCCCTGACCCTTGGGCACGTAGAGCACGCCTATCCGGCTACGTCGGGCCGTGGGAGGCAAGGCATTGGTCTTGTACAGGTCGTCTAGGATGTGGCTGAAGCGCCCGGGGCGGCTCCGACCCACAAGCTTGTCTCTAGGGATCCGGATATTATCAATGTACAGGTGGGAGTCTGTGAAGAATGTCTTGGTTTTGTTGTCAGCCTCATCCCTCCTTTCCTCTACCCCGTCTCCTGCAGCTCCGCCATCCTCACCTTCCCCCCCTCGTCCCAACCTGTGACCCCCAGCCAGTCCTTCTTCTCCAGCATCCTCTCCCCCTGCGTCACCGTCCGGTTGCTCGATAATCTTATTGTGGTTGCGGGTGATGGCGAAGATCCAGCTGTCTCCCAGGTCAGTCAGGTCAGGTAAGGAATATTCCGGCACTACCTCTAGGGTTCTGGGATCCCTGGCAGTGAGGCCCATCCGCAGGTGGCCACACCAACCAAGCTCCTTCTGTTCAATCTCCACCAGAAATATCTCCCCAGGCTTCAGCGGCTCTTTGCTGAAACACACGCCGTTAGCAAAGCTCTCCACGCGGGTGGCCTGGGTTCCGGAGACGTCTAGCCTCACGTTGGTCCCATGGACTAAGTGGAATTCCAAGAACTGGTCAGATATTGGTTCCATTTCCCAAAAGAGCCCGGTGAGAGAATAGCTTTAGCTTCTGAAGCCACTCAGACCTACCGAAAGCACAGTTGGGCTATTCTATAGCCATAACCGTCTTGGTGGGACAAGTGTCAAATAGCCATCACTACAAAAGAAACAATCCAGTATCTCCTTGCATATAGTTTTGTGGAATCTCCTGTCATTGAAAAAAAACATGACATGGTCGACGTACTGCAAGCACCCACAAAGACACACGGTGCCCCTGTTTTGCCTATCTGTTATACACCCAGGGAAACTTCTGGTATGGTCGAGGGCTATTTTTAAACAGCTGCGTGTGTCAACAGATGGCAAGTTATGTTGGGGGAGTGGGGGTTGTGTTTGTGGTGGTGGTGATGGGGGGTGGGGGTGGGGGGTTAAATGTGTCCATAAAATCCCTTGTGGCCTAACTACTATATCGTTCATTTTACAGTCTCATGTACGTTGGATAATTATGGTAATACCATATGCCAGATAAATCTGTGAAGCAGTAGGGCTTCTACATCAACTGTAGAAGTCCTCATCTAAATATAGGCCATGCATGAAAAGTCTTCCTAGATGTGTTTCTTATGTAAATCAACCATTAAAGCAATATGCACCAATAAATCTAGCTCTCTATACTCACTCTAAAATGAATACATTTATGTCCTAACTCATAAGAAGAAAAGTAAACTGAATATTTTCACATTCATATGTAAATTGTATTTTATCTCATGCATGAAAATGGTTAATTATGAAACCAATTTAAGAAACAAATTAAGATTATCATATTCATTTTTTTAGATCTCTTCTCAGGACCTGCAAAACTAAAAAGTAAAAAGCTGTGACTCTGAATAACTGCATCTATAACATTAGTATTTGACAGTGGATTAGAATGTCTATCAGTAAAATCACTAAAATAATAATAATAATTATTATTATTTCTCACTAAAATAAAGGCTGGGTATAGGTAGCGTAGTTAACTTTTTGGTTAATGCCCTCATGCATTGCCAGCAGAAGTCTCTGTGTTCTGTGCAAAGTTCTGCCAACTCTGTAGGAATATTCAATGTCAGGAAATGCCATTTCATTCACAGGGCAGTTTCTTGTTGGCAGTATGTAAATTTATGAATTTAAATGGTATTTCAAATTGTTGTGAATAAATAAGGCAGATTTGCATTATCCAACCTCAGACGGGCACACTAGCCTGCCTGAGGTTGATGCATGTTACATCTGCCCTCTGGGCTAAGCTTCATAATCTATATTTATCATACCATACATCTAGCCTTTATTTGACCTGGTGAGGGGAGTGATAAAAAGACATAGAGGGCTGATAACAGCCCGAGGGCTGATGCTTATAAATCGCAATTGATACGGCTAGCTAATCAAATTGTCTGCCAAACTGTAAAGGCCTTGTGAATTCACAGCGAGGAGACAATGGACTAACTTCATTCATCCAGGCACAATGCAACCAAAGCTCTGTGGAAATAGTGACCCTCAAATTCACAGAGTGGCTGCCAACAAGGGCGAGGATCAGCAGCACCTGCCTTGCAATTAAGTGCTAATTTTTCCTCATCTTGGTGAGTAACCCAGTGCACCGCTGGGGTGGGCGTTTTGCAGAAACCATTAAGTACAAGCTAATCAGCATCTGTCAATCACAGGGCCCTGAGCACAGATGCTGATTGCCTCTTCCACTTTTTTTGTTCCTGCAGAATATCCACCCAGCACTTGGGGCCAAATTGGTCTGTAGACACACCTTGAAATGTGAATTCAAGCCACTGTGATGGTTTACCAGGCCAAGTAAATAAGGCTATATTTTGGCTCATGAAAAACAAATGAATGCCCCTGCATTCGTCACTGTCCGGTATCGCCACAAGTTCAACCCATTGATCCCCAGAAATTCTACCCACTAGCTAACTGCAGGCCTTCGCCCATTAACAGGTTGACTGCAGCCATTTGTGGCTGTTGTTTGGTCTAGACTGCTGACATTTAAAGTTCACCAATGAAGCACCAATGAACCGCCACCGCACCAAACGCTGAGTTGGTTGTCATGAAAATCCACTTTAAAACAGTGTAAATGCTTTGTTGAGAAATGTTCCATCACGACAACACAGCGGAGGAGGAAGCCATGCGCTTCCTCCTCCACATGCCTCATATCCATTTGTGTCTAGTAGATTACCTGTATGAATTAAAGCAGATTAAAAGGTGGATTAAACAACAAAACTGTATATCGGGCAACTTGTTAATTGCAGTGAAGCTGTTCTACACTGAATTAACTTGTGTAACTTGCGAATGCAGTATGGTATTCCCCAATACTGTGCTTGAAGCTGCAAGCCAGTGAACTCAAGCTCAAAAACAGATTGTCGAGGTAAAAGATGGTGCCTATCATACAGCTACTAACCAGCTCCAGCCTGCACACCACAACACCCATTCTTCATATTGTCATTTCTAGGCCTACGGTGTGTGTATTTAGGCCAACAGAGAAAAAGAGAGGCCAAGGAGGAGAGGTGTGTCGTTGATTCATGGAGCCAAGGAGTGAAGGTAAATATGCACAATGGCTTTGAGTGACCCACTTCCCAATATAATGTACAACTATACTTAATCACGCGGGGCTGCATGTGTAAGGATAAAGGCCTACCGTATGACACCATGTCCTCTCCTTAATTATGATACTGCATGCCCAAGTATACAACTGAATGTCACTGTACATCAGTCATCCAGTTGAACATCATTTTTCTATCAATAGCTGATATACTGGTAACTTCCAGACCATAATTTCTATTCTGTGTGTCAAACTTTAGAACAATCCTGACAGCCTCGAGTTGGTTTACAGTATTCTCCACAACGGCCCCTTATAGCGCCACCAAGAGGCCTTTTTTTTTTTTTTTTTTTTGCAATTTTGGGGCAGAAATGTGTGTGTGTATGTGTCCGTCTGTACACAGCTTATCTCTGGCACCATTAGTGCAATCGCTGCCAAAATTTGCACACAGACTCCTTTAAATGACACATTGTAATATGCACTCTCCCTAGAGGACAACACAACTTTGACCTGTATTTTTCATTTCAGTTTAAAGTGCCACCAGGGGGCCGATTTTTGTATTTTTGTCCACATTTTTTTTTATAAGCCATCCACATTCTTTCTGAAACTCCTGCAATTTCTTACACAGTATCTCTACAGTCATGTGCTCATGACGGATCTGAATATCATATTCATATTCATATTCCACCCTAATTGCCTATTCATTTTCAAAGTTTGCAAGGTTGCCTTGACAAAAAGCATCAAATGATGAAAGCAGCAGGCACTTTATGAATTCACATGATCTTTAACACACTTTCCTACTACACTCAGAAAACTATCCCACTTTTTTCACAATAGCGCCACCAACAGGTGGATATTTGCACACATTTTTTGTGCAACTGCCCCAAATCATCCAAATGCATTTAGCATTGGCCTATTATAGCGCTGCCGCCACCAGGTGGCCACAACCTCACCTGGCCTGGTGGAGACCTGTGCCCAGAAGGGCATTTTTCTAGTTCATTCTCGTGCAGGCTCTTATAGGCGAGTCAACACTGGGCACAGCACTCCCCGGTGTCTCTCTCTCTCTCTCTCTCTCTCTCTCTCTCTCTCTCTCTCTCTCTCTCTCTCTCTCTCTCTCTCTCTCTCTCTCTCTCACCCTCTCTCAATGTAATTCAAAGGGGATTTCATTTGTATGATGAGAAAACACAGGCCTACAATTAAGTTTACATACATTTACATAAATCAACGCAACATAAAACAAAACTCTGTTATATTATTATATTATACTCTATGAATATTCCATAGGCTACATAGTGTGTGTGTGTGTGTGTGTGTGTGTGTGTGTGTGTGTGTGTGTGTGTGTGTGTGTGCGCGTGTGCGTTGCGCGCGCGCGCGTGCATGCGCGCGCTCTCTCTCTGATTGTAGCCTTCCCTGTCGTGCGTGCGAAGTGCGGTGCGTACGTGTGTGCGTGCCGTGTAGCGTAATCTGGATTAGGATGCGCTGCTGCCATGATCCTCGGCAGCGCGTCGCACATCTGGATGGATGCAGCCATACATCCAGTCGCTGTAACGGTGGCGCGAGGAGCGCTTCGCTGCCAGTGTGATATCGTCGCTGCTGAGTGTCTGGCTGAGGAGAATTATTCTCTGAAAGACAAACGACGCAGTTGTGGAGTTTTAACGGACGCTTCCACTGAGACATTGCTTTCCCCGCGGTAAGCACTTCATTTCTGATTCGCACCATTCCTTATTTGTCCCTTTTACTACTTTTCTCGTGGGAAGAGGAAATTTGTGTTTTGCATTGCAGAACAAGTGTTTAAGCTAGAATCAACTCCGACCTCATTTTGGGCATGTGTGAATCATTGCATAATAATAACCATTCTGGTAAGGCAATACAAAAAACAAATGTCATTGTTCAAATGTAGGCTGTCAGAAATGTTGACGAATTTCAGGAAAGATCACCATTGTGTATTGTGAGCTTGTATTTTCATTACTTTTGCAATGAAATAGTAAATACCAAATACTGTAGGCTAGGTTACTGTGCCCATACTGTAACTATAGTCTATATAGCTTGTCTAGTCTATAGTCTGTCTAGACTCTGGTTCAGCTAACCTATAGACTCCTGTCTATAATCTAGTCTATTGCCAATAGTAGTCTAGCCTTTTAGTTATAAATCAAATGGGTGTACTGTTTACACATTAGCTGGCATCTTTATTGTTATTATTACCCTTATTATTATTATTACTACAGTATTTATTATTATTAGCCCATATTTGGCATTGAATTCAAACCACCTATCTTACATAACCAAATCATTACCAAATCTGTATGTCAGGCTGTACAGGGTATAACTCGGACTTGGAGGGTGATAGAAAAAACTGTCTCAAATTCTGGGTGTGATAGACCTCTTGATGGAACGTGGGAACTGAGAGGTGACCTATAGTGGTAAGAACTGAAAAGGCCTGTTTGCTGAGTGGACTGAATTCAGGTCTGATCGAGGAGACAAGAGTTTTTCATATCTATTCTTGTATTTATTTTTTACTGAGGATACAGTAAGAAATAAGTTTAGCCTCAGGCATAGTTTACTGACATTTAGCATCATTTGTCCTAAAATATTTACTACACCTGTATATACATAGATGAATTCACTGTCAGTATTATGTCATGGGTTTTCTTGTGACATTAACATCTTAAGGCAGGCAATACTGCCCGAAATGTCAGAAGTAGCATGTCACATATTGTAAGGAAGTTTCATGATTCAGAATCCATTCCAAGTATTATACTTAAGTGTGACATTTTGTCTTTCTATAGGATACTTATAGGGACAATAAAAAACACTACCACATTTCCCATCAGCCCATCCCCGGCTGCCAGGCTATAGGCATGGTTTAATGAGGTGAATTTATCAGGGGAATACTGACGGATTTGGCCCAGGGCGACTACTTTTGGTGTGAGTGTTTGGTATTCTGGATAGGTCAAACAGGCCTGGCTTATTGTAGGGCATCACTTGTAATTTGTGTATCACAGTTCACATAATGAACCGTGAACAGCTTTTTGCATGACGTTTGTGTAAAGCTTTGTGAGACATCTGTACCGAGCTGGGCTGGTGCCATATATCTTAACTATACTCTGTTGAGTGCCAACTTGTGTGTATAATCATAGACAGATCTAGACATTATGGTCCGACCACCACCAGCCCAAGGGTCCCCCTACACTGGAGGATTTTTCTTCCTGAGACAACACATGGTGTCTGCACACACATATATCCTCCCCTGCATATGATCTGGAGGTACTTGCACTGTTGGCACTAGTACTCCCAACGTGAGTCTCCCAAACACTACAAATACATTTGTATAGTGACACGAATGTTTTAAATCGTGTATAAAGGATCATCAGCAGTCTATAAAGGACCGCTATTGTGATCCTTTATAGTCTTAGTTAACATCCTTTAGGTCTTAGTTAACATCAGCCATAAGCCATAACGATGGTCCTTTATTGGCCAAGGGGTTTTACCATCCCTACCCAAATACATACATACACACACACACACACACAGGTACACAGATGTACACGTTACCTGCTATTACCCTCCCGTCACCGAAAGATATCTTGTTTTCCACCCACCTACTGTAACTACTGTATAAGCACAGACAGTATACAATACTTACAGCAGTTACTTGTTTGGGTGTCATGCCAGTAACTATAATCAACAGTATGTCATCAAGCTCAGATTGAGACCAGACTCCACCTAATGTTGGTGCAGCCCATAATCCGACTGTGTGATTTGTCAGATTTCACAGTAAAAGCCTGCATTAGTGTTAATCTGTGACTGCCACTGTCCGTGTCTAATCAGAGGGCATATGACACACAAACAAATGTAGCCTCATAATCACGCATACATGAATGCAAGCATCCATGTGAAGTGTACACACACACACACACACACACACACACACACACACACACACACACACACACACACACACACACACACTGGAGAGAGAACATGATGAACAACAAGTTAAATTGTACTAATTATGAATATAATTTAATCAATCCACTTAATTTATATACGTTTACAAAGTGCTGCACAGAAAATCAAAAAGCTAAATATATACCACAAAGCTAAAAACAGTGAATAGAAGACACAACAGCAGGCTGAAATTGTTATTGTTATTGAAGCTAATACATTTTTACTGTCTTCTGATAAGATGAAATTGGCACCTCACTGTGCCTTCTGGCTACCCCGTGGCTGTGAGCCTCATAAACCCCTCAGTCCATTTTGGGTGAGAGCGGATTAGTTTAGAATCCACCAGCTGCTGCAGAGTTGGTCGAAATCGTGTCACACAGTCCTTTAATACACTTATACAAGTACAACTAGTGAAAGGTCGAGTTTAACACTTGAAATCCAACATCCATCTATATTTTAGATAAAAACATTAGCCCAAAATAGTGGATCGTTGGTAGATTGGCTATATTTGTCAGAGATTTTACATAGCCATAGGGAGTACATTACCAACTTCAGTTTATTAAGAAAACAAGTTTCATTAGGGCACAATCACACCTACTGTAACTGCGTAGGTGTGGAAAAGCATTGGCACAATCATTGCATATACTCGGCCATTTATAAACACCCCAGACAGTGTTTAAGTTGCTTAATTCAGTGATATTCATCACTTCCTACACACACAGACACATGCATGCATGCACATATTCTCCATATTCATATCATTATGGATTCAGCAAGTGATCTAGTGATCTAGCAATTAGTTACTTGAGCTTAAGTTGAGATTTCTGGAATCCATCAGCTCCAATATAACAGTTTTTGCTTTGACAATCCTGTCTATCACAGCAGAGACACACAAAGGCCCACAGGGGGAGGAAATGAGGAACTACTGAAAGCATCTTTGAACTATAGTCACCATTCATCTAAGGTGTTACATAAGTGCTCTTTAAGAAGCTCAAGAAAGCATTGGATCATGTAGGAAGAATATGATGGCTGCTGTCACAAGGCTGCCTCTTGGCAGCTATGTTTCTGAGGCAGTATTGTTTCCTCGAGGGACGTGGTGGCATACTGAACATTATGCCACAGAGTGAGGAAGGCCAATGCGTTTTTTATTTTTATTTTATCAGAGCATACGATCAGAAACAGGATAAGAGACAATCATTATGCATTAGTTGTGTCAGTCAGTCATGTCTTCAATGGCAAAGAAAAAACTGCAGATGTGTATTCCTCACGCATGTACCTCTATTTCGCCCTTTTCGCCAATAATTATGTGTCATTAAATCTATTGCCATGTCTGTCCTAGTTACCACAAGAGTTGGGGAGACAAATCTATTTTTGTACACCTCCAAAACTCATCCAATATGTGGATCGACAGCTGAGGGAGAGATGGCTGTGATTCTTGGCTGTGATTGAGGCCCCCACTTTGTCTCTAATCAAAATCGTACATTAATACAGGCAGGGTCTTCCTAGAGTTAAGCCACAACCACATTACACTACTCTAAATACACGGATGACACTAGCACGGTTTTCTTCCCCCCTACTGAAAATCAAATTTTCCCTATTCCACTGTCTGTCCCCGTTCTCTGCCTCTCTTTCTCTCCCTGCAGTTCTGAATGCATTCCATCCTCCTCCGAGGCTTAATAATGCTGCTGACAGTGTCCCCTTTATTTCCTCTTTCGTCAACTCTATAGGTGCCTGGGGACTGCAATGTAAAGATGGCAGAGAGCATAACATCTGAAGGAAGAGGAGGAAGCGATGATCGAGGAGTATCGTCGTGCTTGTCTCCTCCCGATGCTTCAGCGGTTGGTGCCATGGCCGATGGGACCACAGGGCATCTCCCTCGGGACATTATAATCCAGCTGACAGGTACGGAAGATCAGTGGGGCAGCCCGGATGAGTATGAACTCCTCTTCTCACTGGAACGTGACAAGAACTGCCCCTCTATCTCTCTCTCCAAGGAGAGATATACCTCAGAGGAGGATGACAGAGAGCTGCAATCCCCCGTGCTCCAGGTACCCGTCCCCCATTCATCCCCTGACCCCCGAGGGAATGTCTCTGGTGCTGCCAACATGACGGGCTCCAGTTTCCTCTCCCCTGGCGCACCCTCGCCTACCAAGAGGCCCCTTTCCAACCTAGTCAAGTCTTTGTCCACGGAGCTGGAATTTAAACAGGGCTCCACCCTCCGACCCAGGCCGCTGCTTAGCCTCGTGAAGTCCATCTCCACCGAGCTCTCGCGCTCCGAACCCGAGGTGTCCCAGTCGAAGTCGGACTCCCGGCTCAACCTCCACCTGTGGAAGCAGCTGACCCAGTCCAAATCCCGTGGCAACGGGGACTCCCGTACTGCGCCGAGCTCTCCCGGCTCGCTCTCTCCCGTTGGAGAGACCCCCAAGGTGGGGTTCTTCAAAATGGAGCTGGAGGACACAAAGAGGAAGCTCTCCGCCGTACAGGAGCCTCTGAGCAGCATGTTCAACAAGATCATGAGAGAGGATAGTGTGGGCAGTCCCAAGCACCAGTGTCGTACCCAGGTTTCAAACCAAGTCAGAGATCTAGGACAGGAGGGCAGCCTGGATGCAGGGGTTTCAGAATCTCCTGTGGGGAGCGTGAAGGGGACCGACGCTGATTCTCCACCAGCGTTTGACTGGCCATATATGAGACATCCAAGGAAAATCACCCATAGACCCTGCCCTGTGCACTGCAGCGGGCTAGTAAGCAGCAGGGAAGAGGGTCTGGAAATATGCACGGATGACGACGTTATGCAAGTGTTAGCCTTTGAGACCTGCAGGGAGCGTCAGAAATGGCCCGTTCCTTGTACTGTGCCTCCTTCAGAACCTGTGGCCAGGAGGAACTCTCTTCATCTCCCTCCTCCACCTCCTCCTCTACCACGGCTAAGCCTTTTTTTCGTGGCTGCCTTGTCTTACGGCTACTTCACCCTGCCCCTCAGTCCCTACCTTTCTGGCCTCGCTGTGGGGTTGGCAATGGGTTTCATGATGGGTCTGTTACTTATTCAGCTGGGCTGCTCAAGATCCCGCTCCAGAGCACGCAGACCAGCAAAAGCTCTGGGTATGGCGGCTGGCAGTACCGACATCAGCACAGAGCAAGTCCTGAAGGTATGACTGCTGACTCAGTGAAGTGGAAAATATCCCACTCCCCTAAAGCTCATCACATATTATATGCAACATATTTTCCCCACAGGTTGCTTGGGTTAAAAAAAAGCTTATTTACTTATTTCTCACACTACAACTCCCATTATTGTTTCATCTCCCTCTTTATGTTCCCTATATTTAAAACCATATGGGTATATTTTTGCAGCACGTAGATAAACAATCTCAGAAGGTAAGGACTTTATATACCAAGCAATAAGGGCTTTTTAATCTGCTCTGAGTGCCTAAACTCATAAGCGATCTCAATGAATGAGAAAGCACCAAGCCAGGTCTTGCATAATTTATTTTTAAGAGTGCCGCATTTTCCACTTCGTTGTTTGATTTAAGTTGTATTTGTAGCTGAGCACCACAAACCAATGTCAGCATCCAGAGGAGGCAAACCTGCTTTGCTTTCTTACAGATAATATCTGTAAGAAACAACGCATCATGTTATGCGTTTTAATAACATACATTATACAAAATGACCTGCCTAAATGTTGATGTGTTCTAATAGAGATGTGCCAACCACAAACAGAGGCAGTGCTTTTCTCGGGATGATTTCTCACACCCCAAATATATCCTAATGTTCCATGTGACCACATGAGGTGCCCTGACGTGCAATTACTGTCTTCTAGAGAATAATTAAAAAAATCTCTGCAGTCTTGGTAGTAATTATCCTCACATTCCTAGCTTGGCTTTACTGTAGGGTGTAGAAGAAAGGCCAGCTTCACCCTGTCAAGCCAATGCCAGTTCCAGAGGTAATTAACTGAGTTAGTAGAGCCCAAAGGATTGTACAGTGTGGAAGATGGTAAAGCAAACTGTGGCGTCAAGCTGTGTTCGCCAAACTGCGTTGTGGCAATTAGCCATTTGGCTTCAATGTAGAGGTTGCAATGTCAGGCTGTGTGGAGGGAGTTTTCTGCTGGGATTTTTATAATGATGGAGAACACAGAATACCGCCATTACTTTGATCTTGTTTTGATTCTTGTTTGTTTTCATTAGAGCACAGCAGTTCTTAGTATTCTGCAGCAGGATGTTATAGGCTCATATTTATGGTCTCTTTATGACAAAACAGGGAAAATGATAATAATAATAAGGTAAAAGGTCAGGTGGCTTCAGGCACTTTTGTTCCATAAAGCCCTGCCCCCACCTCCCACCAAGCATACAGCCCGGATATTGTTAATTGACAATGCTATCATATTACTATGATCCCAGCATCCTACCTTCATCTTGTATCATGTTAACCTATATTGCTGTATGCACTATGCATATTGTATTACAGTTGCTATTTTGGGAATTGCAGGATGAGATTTAGTACAAGTCAGAATGTCTGTTAAGCCTGAATTAGTTGTGACTCACGGTTGTGCGCACAGAACATTAGCAGAACTGCAAGCTCACAACATACTATGTACCATGATGCGTTGTGAACTTCTACTGTATAGCTGCTGTTTTTGGTGAGTGACCCTTGTACACAGATAAGTATAAATCAGTCATTATACTATTCTTGAAATGGATAAATTATGAGAAGACGCCATTATGTGATAATTCACTGCAGGCATGTACTGTACTTCATCTAGTATGCCTAACCTAATGTACTGCTTGTCACTGCTTTTGGTTCAGGGCTGGATGAATGAGATATGTGAATATGATGCAGAGTCCTACCAGCCATCTCTAACTCAGTCAGTGTTTGCCACCCTGGAAGGCTCCCGTCTTCGTCTGGACTCTCCACGCTCTAACATAAGCCGCAGGGCCACATGTGACGAGAAGCTCCCCGAGATTACGTTTGTGAGGTCTCGCTCCTTCCAGCTGGCGCACAGTAAGGTATGAAACACCTCTGTTGCTATATGAATCATCTATTAGCAGGGTAGAATTTGTCTTTTCTCCCAATGTATGAATGTATGTTAGCTCTCTCAATGTACGAGAGAGCTAACTGAGGTCAGATTCAAACTCAGGAACTCAATGGAGCGTTTAGTCTGTACACTCAATGTGCCAGCAAGTGCCTCGGGGTATAGTCGTTCTAATGGCTCAGTTGATTTATCATGGTAGCATGCTCACTATCTTGGCCAGAGACCAGCCAGCTCTCATATTATTTAAATTTGGCTCTTACCATCCACCCAGTCGTAATATATGTTGTTATTATTTGTTGTTATTATTCATGTGCTATTGTCAGCATGTGTAGAGGGATCAGGACCGAATGGATTTTCTTCCTCAATTTGTGTTGTTTTTGTTTTGAGATTAAGGTTGATGCATTCCATGACTCTGGCACGCACGCACACACGTGCACACACACACACACACACACACACACACACACACACACACACACACACACACACACACACACACACACACACACACACACACACACACACACACACACACACACACACAGACTGATTGTGATTAGTTATCATGAATATTGCTGATACGGTGCACTTATGTAATATGATGTATGATTTGTTTTGCGTCCATAAAAAAGTTTTTGTTTTTTCTATTCTCTTAGGTGTATCTATTGCCGTCTGTTCTAGCCCGCAAGAGGCTATGGAACCCAAAGTACCCAATCTGTATCCAGCTGGCTAAGGGAGAAAAAGCCCTGGAAGAGGAGAAGGAGAGAGGGACAGAGGAGAGGAGAGATGGAGAAGAACTGATTGATGAACTCGCAAATCAAAGACAGCCAACAGCAACCAGACCTGCAGCTGACCTCCCCACTACTCTCTACCTGTTTGGTCGCACAGGAAGAGAGAAGGAAGAGTGGTTTCACTGCTTCCAGTTTGCCTCGACGTGTGTGGAGATGGAGGTGGAGAAGGGAAAAGAGCCACACAGTAGAAGTCTGTCCAGACCGGGTAGGAGTCATGTTAATGCATTAGCGATTATAGAAAAGGGGAAAAAGATAAGGCATATCTGCACAGATGCTCTGTTATGTGTGGATTATGGATTATATGCTCCAATTCTTTGCATTCCAGACAGAGTCAATTCCTTTCTAGGTAATCTATCTATGATGAGGGGGGAGCAGTGACATAATTTTAGAGGATTCAGCTCTCACAGATGTCTGATGACCACGTTCAACCTAGTGTCTCTAACCAGATTGTTGCCTGGTTCAAATATCTACCTATTCTGTGCCTATTTTGTCAGGCACACAACAAAAATGAAGAAAGTAGATATTTTTTCCCATTATCACACAAATGTATAGGACTGCAGGGTTTTTATGTTATTAAGATATTTTTCTTTAACAGTGCTTTGGAAAAGGCATGTAAACATTTAAAGGTGTATACTTTAAATATATGCCAATATACAAGTTAACTGCACTGAAATAATGTGTTTATATACATGGTTTTGCATTGTAGATGTAAAGATGTAAAGCTGTAAAGCTCTGACACTTCTGCCAGGCTGCTATAGTTTAGTTTGTATGGACTATTGAGAACCATATATGTTAAACGTTTTACAAATCACAATTCTTTGAACCTGTAGTTCAGCTATTTCATTATATTATTATTGTTGTTGTTGTTTTGACCATAACACAAAATAGGCACCATGGAGTTAAAGGGGAACTCCACCCTTTTTCAAAATTTTCCTGAGAGGGTACAAATAGAACCAAATGGACCCGCTAGGGTCCATTTTGTTCACATTTGTATCCTCTCAGGAAAATTTTGAAAATGGGTGGTATTCCCCATTTGTACCCTCTCAGGAAAAAAAGCGAAAACCCTTAACAAAAAAACTTGATGGCATCATCAAGTTGTGTTTCACCACCATTTTTTTCAGACCTCCATTTCTAGGAAACACAGAGCAGGGGGAACTTTTTATCGTATGCACACAACATCCCTAAGCTATATTAATGACATAGTAAAATGTTGAAAATGGGTGGAATTCCCCGTTAACTAAGCCTTTTCCCCAGGTGACACATCCGTTCTTCAGAGTGGGAGTCCCAGACGCCTCACCCCCCAGGGCAGCCACAGCTCCAGCAGAGTGGCCAGCACAGACGATGAGACCCCCCTGACCCCCACATCCCCCTCTAATCACCAGTCCTCCATCAGCATCTCCAGGGACCTGTCCCTCCTGGACTACCCCAGCTACATGGCTCATCTTCTGACGGCTGAGCTACCGAGTCCCCTCACTAGCCCTGTAGCCAACAGCTCACAGACCAGTCCTACAACCAATGGACATGTGAGTCATATTTAAGATAATGATAAGGAAGCAACTCAAATTAAGCATAACTTAACATGAAGTTTCTATTTCAGTCACAACAGCATAATGGCTACAACCAACGTTCCTGTGTTTGTTTAACTGAGTATACTGTACCAGAATGAATGAGTAAAGTATGATAAGTGTAAAGGGATATTTCCAGATAATTGATGCACCATATTGCCAATGAAGATTGATTGATTGATTGATTGATTGATTGACATTTATGCAAGTTTGTAAAAAATGATAACACAGAGGAAAGCCTGAGCAAGGTTTCACCCAATAAGTGATTTTGTGCGAAACGAATGCTAAGAATGGACCTTTCCCCTCAAACAACTCCAGGCAACTTTTTATCTGTTGTTATTCAGGACATATTGAAGATAGAAATTCAGCTGAGTTTGCATTTTTTGCAATTAGTCCCAGGTTGACCCTTTCTATTCCATATAATGCCTGTACTAACATGGTAGCAACATCAGTCATCCTGCACCTCCTGTACCTGCCTGTTCTTTTAGCTTTATATTAATTGGACTCTGTAGGTTTGAGTTGCACCCAGGTGGGTCTCTTGTTTCTTTTTCTCCTCTTAGCTGTGACTCAGGTTTAAAAGATTTATTTCCTTCCAGCAGTGCACCTGCAACCTCACACAGCGCCTTGGGGAGAGCCATACAGCATGGGCCAACGCTCTGATTGGTCGCATCTTCTGGGACTTCCTGCGTGAGAGGCACTGGTCTGACATGGTTTCCAGCAAGATACAGAAGAAACTGAGCAAAATCAGAGTGAGTGGGATTCTAATGTACTGTTGTTCATACTGTATGTGCCTGCAGTTACAGTACGTTTCAATTTGTAAAAGGCAAAAAAAAAAAACAACAACAAATTATTGAATGATTTTATTAACCCCTTATTTAAAGTGGAATTCCACCCATTTCCAACGTTTTACTAGGTCATTAATATACCTGATCGGTGTTGTGTGGACATGATAAAAAGTTCCCTCATTCTCTGTTTCCTAGAAATGGAGGTCTGAAAAAAAACATTAACATGGTGAAATACATCTTGATGACATCGTCAAGTTCTGTTTCACCATGTTAATGATTATTCTTTGAGAGCCCTTTTGTCTGAGAGTGTACAAATGGAACCAAATGGACCCGCTAGGGTCTATTTGGTTCACATTTGTACACTCTCAGAAAAATATTAAAAATGGGTGGAATTCCCCTTTAAAAAAAGATCTTATCAAATTTGGATATCTTCTCACAAGTTGCCTTAAATAGGGATAGCAGGGTTCATGTGGTTATACTATCTTAATTAATTGTTAAAATGTGACTGTATCGATCAATACAGTAGTTGCAATTAGACAGAATCAGAGACAGAGAGTATGTTTGTTAATTCAAAGCAAAACATTTTGTTGTTAGTAGAGACTGGTCCACACAAGAGTAGGGACAAAACACAATTTTGTGTGTGCACAAATGTCCACACAACCAGGCCCAGGCCGCATGAATTTGCATTTTGCTCAGTCTGGCCTGTGATCTAAAATTAGTTCGACACCCCTGATCTAGAACTAGAGCCTCCAGATGGAGGTTAGCTGGGCTGATGAAATGCACGACTAGTGAGTAGTAATCATAAAGTAATAACATATAGTACATGGAGTGTAGTGTTGGTATTCATATACATTCTCAAGAGAACCCATCATTACGTTTAAAAATGATTAAAAGACTGTTGAAATATCATTATTATGATAGCTTGTGCGTTGACCTGCTTTCTTCTCTCTTTTTACCTTGGCTCAAAGTTGCCTTATTTTATGAATGAGCTGACGCTGAATGACTTGGACATGGGCTCCGCCCTGCCTCAGATCACTGCCATCTCCAGACCAGAGGTAAACCATAGAGGTAAGCATGGCCTGATTTTTACACACCGCAATGCCACATACATACATACATCACATTCCGTGCGCAAGCAATCAAATCATCACAAATGTGAATAGGTAGGTTCGAGAGAGAGAGAGAGAGAGAGAGAGAGAGAGAGAGAGAGAGAGAGAGAGAGAGAGAGAGAGAGAGAGAGAGAGAGAGAGAGAGAGAGAGAGAGAGAGAGAGAGAGAGAGAGAGAGAGAGAGAGAGAGAGAGAGAGAGAGAGAGAGAGAGAGAGAGAGAGAGAGAGAGAGAGAGAGAGAGAGAGAGAGAGAGAGAGAGAGAGAACAGGCAATCCAGCAAAGGCACCTTCACTTAAAATAATCCATGGAGTTGGAGTGTCCCCAAATATGATTTTGTACATTTGCATTTGTTCCCTACCATCTGTGTCTATACCGCCCAGCACCCTCCTGCACACACAGATGTGTGTCTCACATTGACGTCAAAAATAGCTGTGACACTGTGTGCCACGCTTGCGTGCGACTAAATACTGTAGAAATCAGGCATTAGGCAACCAGGCTACCATGTCACAGGTTTTGTCCACAGATCATCCCATTTTCAGCTTTGGCCCGTTCCCCATGCTCAGTACACAACATGTGTCATCCCAACCTCAGGGGAATTATAATCTGTTGTAATTTACTGTAATTTCCCGAGCCTTCATAATCACTGCAAAGCTGTTTAATCCACCCAGTAAGTACCTACACAGATTGGCCCTCAAGCATGAAGCTGACCCACCAGCTATGGCCTTCATTTAATTGTCTTTTGGAATAGGATATTTCTTTGTGGTGTAAATTTGGCAGAGGAGGAAGGATAGAATGTTGAATATTACTACAGTCTAGGTTCTTGAGATTTTCCCTGAAGTGAAAATGAAATGGGAGTGGGTAAGAGAATTAAGGATGAACATGCATGCATGCGTGTGTGCATGTGTGCTCGACTGCCCTGCTCGTGCATGTGTATGTGTGTGTATAGCCTATCCGGTGCTTTGCTGCACTGTTCATTTATCAATGTGTCCCTTTGTTTACATTACGCTGCAGTTTGAATTTGCCTATAAATAACTGTGCTCGGCGTTCTCTTTGCTGCAGGCCTGTGGTTGGAAGTGGGGTTGGTTTACACAGGAGCCCTCCAGATGACCCTGCAGACCAAGTTTAACCTGTCCAAACTGGGCAAGGAGGGAGGCCAGGACACCGACAGTCTGGCAGATACTGGGAGTCTGGGGTAAGTTGCACAAAAAACACACACGCAACGCATGCACATGCATGCACAACATGCACGCATGCGTCACACGTGTTCATGATCACGATATTCATGATCATAAACATTATTCTGTACAAATAAATCCATCCATTGTGTCCTGTGTCTGTCTGCAGCTGCAGGTCCATCCTCAATGTGTTGGCTGACAGCGATGAGGAGTCCTCCAGCGCTGGTTCATCTGATGAGGAGGATGTTTTTCTGTCTGACACACCAACAGGAGAGAAAGGGGTTCCCCCTGGAGCTGAGGGGTAAAAGTAGTTTGTGTTGAATTTCATTTACTTTTTTTTTTTTTTTTTTTTTTTTTTTAGAAAACTGTATTTTCCTAATAAATTATATTTTTCCTACTTCCTACCTATTTTGCCTACTACAAAGCTGGATAGTACTTTGGATAAGACTTTTGTTCCCAATAGGTCTTAAGCCCAGCTCATATATTGTTGTGATGTACAAAAGGATGTTTGTTTGTCTCCACGAGGTGTGGGAGTGCCATGTACCGTCACAGAGTTCTCATCTCTACAATATTGATGTTGACATAAACTTTACTGTGTATTTATGTTTCACCGCTGGCCTTGCACTAATAAATCCACTCACACAGCATCTCCTCTCCTCGTCGGGTAGTGGCAGGACTGGGAGGAAAATCTTGAGACTTGTGGACAAAATCGCAAAGTCAAAGTACTTCCAGAAAGCGACCGAGAACGAGTTCATTAAGAAGAAGATGGAAGACATGTCCAACATGCCCCTGCTGCTTACTGTCGAGGTCCGAGAACTGTCAGGGACACTGACCATCAACATCCCACCTCCCCCCACAGACAGAATATGGTATGATGTATTGTAGGTCTTTATTGTATGGTATTGTGTTTGTTTATTGTATGTTGTTATTTAGTAATCTAGTAATTCTGTTTTGTCGTGTTGTGGTTCTGTCCTTGTTACATTGTCTTATTTAGTGAATTCTTTGCATTATGGTAAAGAATTTAACATAGAACTTGAGCCGAATATAATATGAGCTCACATTATACAGTACACGTGTTTTATCAGATCAGATGACAATTTTGCATACACTGGCAAAGTGACCCTGAAAGAATGCCCACACTGTACCTATAGATTAGATCTGAAACAGCAATAGAAGTGACAGGGTTGCATTTTAAATGTTATGGTTCTACAGTGTCTGAATGTGCCCCTGTATACACATTTGTATTTGTTTGTATTCTATGTGTATGTATGTTGTGTACAGGTACAGTTTTTGTGTCCCACCAAGGCTGGATCTACGTGTCTGTCCCAAACTAGGGGAACGGGAGGTGACCCTCTGTCATGTGACTGAATGGATTGAGAAGAAACTTCAGGATGAGTTCCAGGTGATTCATTCATTTTAGTGTGGTGATAAAAGGGGCTTCAAACACACTCATAACATGTCATGATATAAGAATAATAATCTTTACAGGTTAAGTTATCCTATTCTAGGACGCTCACTGTCATTACTTTATTGTTTCAGAAAGTGTTTGTCTTCCCCAACATGGATGATATCCTCATTCCCCTGATGCATTCTGGGATAGACAGTACTCCAGCATCCCCAAATCTCTTGCTACCATCCCGAAACCCCAGCATGGACTCTGTAGAGAACCACAGTGGGACCACAGGCCTAGAGCCTGAACAGTGACACTGTGTGTTAGATTGAAGATATTGCAGTGGATCTCTGAGCCTTGCAGACACCAGAAGAGAAAGTTGCCCATCAGTGGAGGTGCAATCTGGGAATCCATATGGAGAGACTACTGGACGTGTTAACGTTAACCCAAAACTAATGAGAGATAAATGAGATTATCTCTAACTTTACAGAGTTAGAGAAGAGCCTGGGAGGAAGTGGACAAAGAAAGGAGTGGAGCCAAACCAAGTTCATGTTTCTTCCCAAACAATTAGGTGATGCTCCCAGAGGTAAAATACAAAGGGGGTAAAATATGTAATTATTATTATTACTGTGGTTGCTGTAGGCAACTATTTCGTTAAATTATTATTATTTTACTACTGTAAATGGGTCCCCAGATTAATTGTGGGATGTGACAACAAACGATTCAAATTCAAAGTTATGCCATGTGTGATCACTCATACATGGAATCATTAGCTTGATTATCTTTTGTTTTGGGGAGAGCTTGTCCCACAAATGAGTCCTCTTGCAAGTCTGTTTTATTCATTCCATTTATTCATGTTTTATTTAATTTTTTTAATTTTGAAATGATATGTATTGTTTTATTTTTTATTTGTTTTGCATTATCAGTCGCTAATTGATGGTCATTGTGGCATTTTGTTTTCATGTGCAATTCAAAGTACTTTCTTAATTTTTCATGTGTTATTTTTAAAGACCATTTATTATATTAGTAGTATGTTTCTTTTGTTGCCATTCCTACACGCTGGCAAATATTAGCTGATATGTGTATTATCTACACAAACCTTTTTTTCACATGGAATCTCTGAAGCAGAGGTCAATGTGGATGTGATGTACTGCGATGTATGCTGTCTCATACTCTCAAGAAATATTTAGAGCTCTGCATCTATCAGCAATCCCGTTAGAAGCGTAGTCTTATACAAGAAACTAGCCCTTCTAGTCTCTCCCCAATCCGGCATTGTCCAATATAGTGGGGTTTCGTCTCCATGTTAAATGTGGATGTCATTTACAACTCTTGTAAAAGTTTCACTTTCAGTCCTAATTTGTTGGTGAGGGTCTATAGAACCATTTTGGTTCGAGTGGCCCGCACACAAATTAAATATTTGGCCTGTAGGGGGCGTAACAAGGTGCCAACCCTACCAAAACATGTAAACTGTTGTAACTTTTGATCAAATTGTCCAATCTGTACATATGGGATATCTATGGATTCACAATCAGGAGTAGCATTTGCTACCTAAACCTAATTACACATAAAATATATTTTTTCATCCATTATTGGTGTATATCGACAAAAATAGCAAGCAAAACAAGCTAAAATTAGCTAAAACCGAAGTGAGTTTCCATCTCCATGTTAAATTTAGTTGTCATTTACAACTTTAAAAGTTTAACTTTCAATACTAAATTCTAGGTGAGGTAACCATTTTGGTTAGAGTGGCCAGCACGCAGATAAAGATTATTGGGGGGGGGGCTTCCAAAATATGATATAAGACTGTCGTAACTTATCCAATCTGAACATATGACATATTCACATTCAGAAGTAGTATTTAGTCATTTAGACCAGGGGAGCCCAACCAGTAGATCGGGATCTACCGGTAGATCTCGGCCTGATCACAAGTAGATCTCGGGAGATGTGGGGGGGAAAGAAAAAAAATGGGGTGGAAAAGAAAAAAGAGCGATTTTCGTCAGTGTGTGATGCATTTGCAATGGCAGTGTTTGTCCATGTCTGTTGTACTTATGTTGTACAGTTGTAGGTAGAGTTCTCAAACTCTGCCCGAACCCGACCAGGACCGAACCCGAACAGGCCCGGCCCGACATTTAGGGCCGGGTAGGGCCGAAAATCAATCCTAATCAATAGGGCCGGGTAGGGCCTCGGGCCCCATGAAAAAATATATATTGAATTATTTTAATAGTAAGAATAATTTTTGTAAGAATAATATTTTCTGTATTTACCTATTATGAAGATGGTGCTGATTGCCATTTCAATTGTGGCGAATTCTCAAATTTTGCCCAAACCCGACAGTTTAGGGCCGGGTAGGGCCTAAAATCTATTCCATTTAGTAGGGCCGGGTAGGGCCTAGGGTCTGAACTGTTAGGGCCGGTTAGGGCCGGGCCTTAATTTTCAGGCCCGTTGAGATCTTTAGTTGTAGGCCTATTTATGACAAGTCTGTTGTACTTTATGCTTATATGGACATAAAGTAAGTGGTAAAACAAAGTAGTGTTGTGTTGTTGCGAAGTTACTGTAGGCTGGCAACGATGCGTGTTGTTTGAAATGTTGATATTGGACTGGTAGATCCCGGAGGGGTTGGCTGCTGAAAAGTAGATCTTGGGTCAAAAAAGGTTGGGCACCCCTGATTTAGACCATATTACCCCAGCCCCCCTCCCCACCCCCTTGTGTGTATCCACAAGAATAGCACGTAGTCCAGCCTCTATGTGCAGTTATTGATGATAACAGCATGAATTTTGGAACACAGTTGGAGCATGTCATTAGGAGCATTGTTGGCTATGGCACCATCACGGATTTGTCCCTTGGTAGCCTGGTCTAGCCCTCAATGATTTTGGCCTTGGGGGGCGGGGGTGTCGTGGGATCCACACGGCGGAAGTGCTGCGCTCTGATTTGATCTCACTAACGTGTCGTCATCTCCGGCCCCTCCCACGCCCGTCCACTGCTGTTCTACGTCACATCATTTAGAGCGACGCCCACCCCAGAAGGTTGACACCCCCCTCAAGGCCACTTTCCAACGCGCGTTAGTCCAGGCTTTCCGTTTTCGCGCAAGGCGGACGAAAATGAAAGCCTGGGTGTCAAGGCTAGTCCCTTGGTAATCCTGACAGCTATTTTCTAAAATATTAATTCTAGTAAATAGTCCCACATTGTCAAAATTCTCTGATCCTGATTCTGGTAACTAATCCTACGTTTTCAAGGACGAGGTCTAAAGGATGACGTGGGGTGAGGGCTTCCAGCCAGAGTTTCTCCTCACTTCTTATGGCCTCAGTGTTCTGCGGCTATGTCAGCTATGTCAATGCCATTGTCTTTGCTGAAGGTTTCTTTCCAAGTCTCTAGCTCAGCCCTGCAAGGTCCAACCCAGACTTGTGCAGATGGCTGCTGGCTCATCTGGAGGCCCCGGTTTGTGTGATTAGGTGGGGTTGACTGCCGCAATCAGGATTAGGGGCTTGACCCTTTCAAACTGTGGCAGTCTAGCCAAGTGTCTGCATTTGTTTTGGAGGCTATATACAGGAGACAGTTTCTCACCAGCACCAGGTATCATGAGGTGAAGGCTCCTTCAATTGACATTGTTGTTGAGTCTTCATGGGGAGAAGCATTATGCATTCCGAACCATCTTCAAGAAGGACATGAGAGTCGAAAAGAATGGTCACCATGGTGCAATATAACTACTTTGAGTATGACTATTTTCCTGTCAACTAGCTTGTGTGTGAAGGTACAGCACTTCAGCAGGGGTTTTCACCAGACAGCTTTTACTGTATGGATCTGGATGGGATCTGGCTAGAAGTACACAGACTGGTGTTGGATCTGGGTGGGGATCTGGCTAGAATTACACAGACTGGTGTTGGATCTGGATGGGATCTGGCTAGAAGTACACAGACTGGTGTTGCATCTTGGTGGGGATCTGGTTAGAAGTACACAGACTGGTGTTGGATCTGGGTGGGGATCTGGCTAGAAGTACACAGACTGGTGTTGGATCTGGATGGGGATCTGGCTAGAAGTACACAGACTGGTGTTGGATCTGGATGGGGATCTGGCTAGAAGTATACAGACTGGTGTTGGATCTGGGTGGGGATCTGGCTAGAAGTACACAGACTGGTGTTGGATCTGGGTGGGGATCTGGCTAGAAGTACACTGGTGTTGGATCTGGATGGGAATCTGGTTAGAAGTACACAGACTGGTGTTCTGACCTCACTGGGTACTGGTCAATCGGGTAGAGCTGGTTTGAGTTGGAGTGAGAACTAAGAATATGTCAGCTGATTTCATGGGCTCACTTGATTTTCACATATAGGGTAGAAGACATGGATTTACTGCCTACATCAATACATCAATATTACACATTTTGATGATTTGACTATTATCTAGCATTTTATAAAAAATCATAATCCTTGAAAACGTTTTGTCATCAGAATCAAGATTGTATGTTGTATGAGCTGAATTGGTAAAATAACAGCAGATGATGGCCACCATAGCTGTCATCACAGACCCATAGCCAAAACAATTCCTTATGGCAGGCTTTAACTTTGTGCCAAATGTCATGCTTTCATTGAAAAGTGCACAATTTTCACACAGAGGCTGGGCTATAAGTGGGTATGCCTAACTTTAATCCCCCCAATACTGTATTGTTTCTATTTATTTACAATTTATACCATTACTCATTCATGATAGGTACGCACTAACTTCATCCTTCTAGGTTCAACAGAATTTAAATTAGGTGCCATTTGAAGTAATTTGATGTACATGGGCGTCCATTTTTTCCATATCATATTCCAAACATTAATATTTGAAATCCAGTTAATTCCTGGGTTAGTATTGACTAGATATAGCAAAAGAAAACAAAGAAAAAACAGCAATTGTGAGAAAATAAAGACTTTTAAGAAAAACAAAAATCCGATTTTGGTCAATTTTGAAATTAGGCAAAAAATGCATATTTTTCTCATCTACAGATGGGCCACTCGAACTAAAATTGTTCTATAGGTCATCATCTACAAATTAGAAGCGAAAGTCAAACTTTTACAAGAGTTGTAAATGACGGTGTGTCGTGGGACCCCAATCCGGCATTGTCCAATAGGCACGTTAGCAACAACTGCTAAAGTTTTTGGATTGTCATTGGACAGTGAACAAACCCCACCCCAAAGGGTGCGGTTTTGAGAAGGGCTCATTGGTTGGTGCCCCCAGAAGCAAATTCCGATGGGTTCCCAGTAACTGTAACTAACTCAATTAAACATAGTGAAATCCTCATTGTTGAACCGAATTGTTACAAATAGATAGATTAAAGAAGACTTCACTATGTTAATAGTGTGATTTATTAAATGAAGGTGGTACTGTATGTAAAAATATATACGCTGCAGTATGTATTGAAGAGCAATGCATTTTAAATGACTGTCATGTCCACTGACAATGTTTACATGTGAAAAACCCTTAAGAGATTATGTATTCACTGCTTTGACTGTTTACAGATCGGTTTTCACTGTCAGCAGTTTAGTATACTGTCGATGATGGAAGTAATTACTGTATTAAACAACCAAGAACAACAGTGTTTTAATGTTTAGCTTGTATATTATATTATATTATATTATATTATATTATATTATATTATATTATATTATATTATATTATATTATATTATATTATATTATATTATATTATATTATATTATATTATATTATATTATATTATACATAGTACATTTGGGTTAGTTTTGTTTCCGTTGGTTGATTTACTTTGTCCCTAATCCCTCTTTTTTCTTTTGCCCAATAGGATTGGGGAGCAGAGTGAAGGCATGATGTCAGTTCAATCATAGCCTCGACACCCAGGCTTTCATTTTCGTTCGCCTTGCTCATATGTACAGTATGTATGTAACTAACCTGTTACACAAAGTGGCCTTGAGGGGGGAGTCAACCTTCCGGGGTGGGCGTCGCTCTAAATGATGTGACGTAGAACAGCAGTGGACGGGCGTGGGAGGGGCCGAGGATGACGACACGTTGGTGAGATCAAATCAGATCAGCTCGATCTGCCGTGAGGATCCCATGGCACCCCCGCCCCCCAAGGCCAAAATCATGGCGGGCTAGGCCAGGCTAGTTCAATCAGTGCATGACAATTCTGATGCAGTCTTTTTTAACTACTGCAGCTTTGTCCCATGTACAAATATTCTGTTCTAGTAGAAGTCTTCATTCAAGTCAGCATCAAGTATCTTCCTCAAGTGCTCTACTATGGCAGAGAAACATTGTCCAATTCAAGCTTGACCAGGATGAGGCAGTCAGAGGCACACCACTGGATAACACAAATCTTGGTGAGTGTGCATATATGTTTTTGTTTTCTAATAATATGTTTGAGGAGAAATGTGTAAGAGAAGGGGCTCATTTCGTCCGCGTTGCACGAAAACGGAAGGCCTGGACTAATTTGTTACCCACAGTGGGCTAGAGGGGAGAGTCAACCTTTCGGGGTGGGCGTCGCTCCAAATGATGTGACGTAGCACAGCAGCCCTAGGCCAAACACACACACGGAAGAAGAAGGCACCACTATGCTCTGTCGCGCAAAGGTGTTTACGCTTGTATACAGACCTCAAAAGGGAATCCTGACGCGCGCACACATGCACAGACGGCAGACGCACACACGCACACTCACACAGTGCAACCAATTTCCTAACTTCCCATCACATTATGTTCTAATTCTAAAGTCCTCTAACTTTAACTATTAGTGGGCCTATATTCACTGTGTAGTTTATCAATTTAACATTGATAAAGGTCCCTGCTGTGTTTTCCATTGCTGCAGATGACAGTGCAGTCAGTGTGGAAGCTAACTGTAGCAGTTTAAATATGCAAGAATCATAACGTCTCTACCTATTAGCATCGAGTCCACCAAAGTATTAGGTGAGAATGTGGCCTAAAATCAACTGTAGATTGTTGACTGTACTATTTAGTTGACTAAAACTAGATTAACACTAAAACAAAATCAATCAAATTAAAATTTGCTGTCAATCTGGAAAACACTGGAATTAACCACCCATTAAAGACACATAATGTAACACAAAACTATCATTACTCTAGAGTATATTTCAAACAGCTGAGCAGAGCTCACTGGTGTTATATAAAAGAAAACATCAGTGCAGTCACATAAAGTCACATAAAGACTAGAGCAAAAAGGAAAAAAGGTCCCGCACACCGTCAAATACTTGCCATAAAGCTCTTTATTTGTCAACGTTTCGGTCAATGTCAATGTCAGGACATGTCTGTCCTGATGAAGGTCTATTGACCGAAACGTTGACAAATAAAGAGCTTTATGGCAAGTATTTGACGGTGTGCGGGACCTTTTTTCCTTTTTGCATTTGACTTCCACTGCCCTACGCACCCGTCACCAACAATTTGAGGTGTGCATTGGCCTTTTTCTTTTTACATAAAGACTAGACAAATCTGAAATAAAGTGTTTCAGATTTGATGAATCAAACAACCCTGCCTTCATAACAGCAGGAGTGGTTCATATGTTTTATAGTGCATTCTGTTGGCTAGCAGTAGAGGGCAGCAGTCAGTCAGTGCCTATCATCATCATCTCCTTAGTGTAGAATCATTAATTTCTCCAGGAAAAGTGAGATCCAACACCATTTTGGTTGCGACCACATGCTTGTCGCATACATTTTAGTATATGAATCAGGCCTGTTCTCACCAAGCACATCTGCATGGTAGTCTGCAATCCACGTCATAATTTGAGTGCGCTAGCCCTTCTTACATCCCTCTTACGTTACTGTCCTCAAACTTTATGTTGAACAGAGCAAATAGACAGATAGTGTCTAACTTGCGTCATGATGATGTAAGGGTGCCAGTAGTTGTGCAGTACGTGCTTGTTGTAAATGGCCCTCAAGTCTTTTAAATATTTCTTGTTCTTTATATTGAAGTCTATCAAAATAGTGCAATAGAGTGCAATAAGAGTTCACTGTAAACTCACAAAGACATTCATTCAGATGTCACATTAGAGGTTTGTTGGAACATATAAATACCAGGAATAGGTTCACAAGTTCACAACCTGTTTAAATAGTAGTTATATTCTGTTGGCAAGTGGTAGAGCTCAGATCACCTCACATCAATCAAAGTTGCCCATCAATTCCATAAAGATGCACTCAAAACACTCCTAAATGCTTACATGCATGCACACTCACGTACTCCCATTTCAATCATTTATTTATTTTCTTCATATATTCATATCAACATTTAGTATATAAAGATGTATTAATTGATCCATAATACCAATATATACCAATCAATGAACATAGAAGTTATAGTAATGTACATGAAGATGGTCTTTTTTTTTTTTTTTTTTTTTTTTTTTTTACTAGATTCTAGATTTGCAAAGTCAGCACTTCAGTACCAAATTCAGTACCAAAGACGAATGCAGACAGCATAACATTGACATGGAAGCTTCATCTCTTGTCGAGTCTTGTTAGCTCTGAACAAAACACTAGCATCTCAGCCACAACATGACTTTAACATGAAAAGATAAGCAATACAGCACCCCAGATAGGATTGATTGATTTGCCTTGTCTGATCTGATAGCCAGTTTAGCCTGTTTAGAGACTGGCACTCAACAAGGGCTGATATGAAGTTAATTGATCAAAGATGTTATTTGACTTTCTCCTTTCCACTTTAACCATGCCATTATTATTTTGGGTCATTATAGGCCTAGACATTCTTCAAAAATCATAGATCTACAAGCGCATAATGCAGTGCATCATGAATATTTTCCAACCGTAATGTGATGTGTTGAGGTTGTAAGACACCATTGAAGTCGGACAAGAAGTCACAATTTCAATTCCTGAGCCTGACTACTTTGTCTGCGTGTCGCTCCTCTAGCCCCCTGGTGCTGTACAGATAGAATAGGCCCTGCATTATGTACGTACACTAGTATCTCTCAACAGTCTGGAGAATTATGGGCAACTGCTTATCTTGACACACACACACACAATCCTCTTCCAGATGTTTGCACCATTATCCTGATGCACGAGTGTCCAGTGTCGTCACCTCCCTATAGTACAGGCATTATATGGAATAAAGGGGTCAAGATGGGACTTATTGCAAAAAAAGCAAACTCAGCTGATTTTGTATTCAATATATCCCGAATAACAGATAAAAAGTTGCCTGGTTTTTTAATACATCGAATGGATGCAACCTGGGACGTGTCTTCAGTGATGTATCCCAAGCTCATTGGGGTTTCGGGTCTCTCGAACATCATACCCCTCACTCAGGTGACCCAGCCGGGGTTCATGACTCCCCGACTCACGTCCCAGTAGCTACCCCTGATCAGTCCCACAAGGGAAAGGCCAAGGCCGTCCAATCCACCGCCCCTGAAATACTCACAGGACCTGTGCGTTGCACCAGACTCCCAGCACCGGACATGGAAGAGACCCCATGAGCGGTGGACAAACGGCCCTCCTAAAGGACTAACCAAGGGTTTTTTGGGCGTCTTCCTCACGGATGACACAGGCTGGGGCGCTAGCCCATACTGCTAACCCGGGTGCCGTCTACATTCCGGGTGCCGTCTACATTCCGGCTGCCACCCGTCTCTCCGGTGGTCACCAAGTCTTTCCCTGGTTGTCACGTAGTCTATTCCTATGAGTCACTATAAATAGGTTGGTCGTTTGTCTGAGGGGAAAGCTTTTGCAGTATGTCCACCATTGACATTGTATTTAAGGCAAAGATTTTCTACATTTCATTATGCTTTAAGTAGCAAGTGACATATCAAACTAGGGAGTTTTCATGATGCTGAATCCATTCTTAGCATTAGTTTTGCACAAAATCACTCATTGGGTGAAGTATCGCCATATCAACTTGCCCAAATGTTCCGACCTCATCACATTTGTCAACACGGTTATGGCTGTTTTCAACCCAAGGAAGATTTTTTTTGCAAAGCTAATGCTTGGAATGGACTCAGCATCATGAAACCTCCCTAGATT
>CM076981.1:35941056-36038556 GCA_039105355.1 Benthosema pterotum
CTATTAAAAGGACACAGCCTCCAAAAACACTAATGTGGAGGCTACTCTGAAATTTTCTAGATACTTACATGAAATTTCTTAAAATCCTGGAACGACCTGTAGATAACCATTTCCCCCTCTTTGGACCATATCACAGATACCATGAACATCTAGAGGGGTAACAGTAAACTATTAATATTAATCAAATAAGAAAGCAATGCAACACAACAATAGGGATAGAGTGAGAAGGGGGGGATCCAACCTTTAGTTTTGGTGTATCCCGTAGCACCACACCAACGATGCGAGCTTGGACCACGCGGCGCGGCACGTCAACCATTGCTTTGCTTACCTCTGTTCCCTCGATGAAAACACTGTACTCTGCTCCAGCTCACAAGTGACTAATAGCAGGGAGGCTCCTGTAAATATAGGCCAGGGCCACTGGAGAGGCGGAGCCGCTTGTTGGCCAAAAGCATGCCCTTTCAGATGGTGACCACAGATGATGTTAATTTACAAGCGGTTTGGAAATACCCTCATTTAGTATACCATGAGTTTCATTTCAGTTTTATGATATAGACTGTGTACTGTTTTCTTTCATGCAACACAAAAACTAAGTATCAACTTATTGTCAAACTAATGTGTAGGCTAGAGTCAGAGACTCTCCAAACCTTTTCTTAAATTCCACTTCGAGATTTCATGAGTAGATATAAATATTTTAATGAAACAAATATTTTAATAAGAGGGAGAAGAATAGTAGGCCTACATGCCTTTTCTGAATGTTACCATGATGTATAAATGAAAATATCAAAGATATCAAACAGGAGGTGGTATAGCAGCTGTGTTTTTACCCTAGGCATTTCTGCCTGAACTTCAAAATAATCAAACTAACAAACACAGGGCTTCTAGACACGTGACTTTACAAAGCAAATCTATGCACATCCATTTCTCACCCCTCAACATAAACCCCAAAATGAAATTTTGTTGCACGTGTAGTCACGTGCAGTCACTTCACACTGGCTGTCATCTGCCTGCAATATCCCTTATCATTGCGACTGGTGTGGAGGTGTGTGTGTGTGTGTGTGTGTGTGTGTGTGTGTGTGTGTGTGTGTGTGTGTGTGTGTGTGTGTGTGTGTGTGTGTGTGTGTGTGTGTGTGTGTGTGTGTGTGTGTGTGTGTGTGTGTGTGTGTGTGTGTGTACACACGTGAGCATGTGCAAAGGGGGCATCCAGGTGTTTCTTCAAAGTGGCGGTGTAGAGAGTATAAGAGTAAGAGGGGTTATCCCAAGCATCCAACTGAAGGCTTGGGGGCGTGTGGCCTCCGTCTGAAGTAATGCCAGGTTTTTATCAAGTGTGCGTGCGTGCATGCACACACACACACACACACACACACACACACACACACACACACACACACACACACACACACACACACACACACACACACACACACACACAGAACAATTGAGGGTAGAAAAATGCTCAGGATTTTGGTGCATGTAGGTATAGGTCATAACTGTCAAGCTAATGAGAGAGGCAGTACAGTATCTGATTTCAACACCCGAATGTAATATTTAGTTCATATTTGGCATTTATTGATGCAAAGGAGAAGGTTGAGGCCGACACGCTCTGTCACACGTGTGCACACACGTGACCAAACCTTGATGCATGCAGGCACGTGCACGTATGATAAGAGCCAGCCAATTCCCAAGCATTTGTCTGACAGTCTTTTCAAACATTTAAAACGATCATGCCAGACCGCGATTGGTTTGATTTTTGCATCGGTCAATAAATAACAGCTTAATGTGTTAACCACTGTTGTTGAGGTCACATGGGAGAGGCTGCCAAGGCAAATTCTTTAAAAGGATCCCTGCCTAATAAGACAAATATGCCTTAAAACACTATACTTGCCTTCTATAACTAAAACATGCAGATAAAAACACCTTCAATACTTTATTTCTTTCATAAATAGAGAATCTTTCACTCTATAGGAGGTGCTCCTGTCACAGGATGATGATGTCACAGAGCATGTTCATCCATATATTTCATAGAGCTAGACCACACGTGACATCATCATCCTGCGCCAGCAGCAGTTCCTGTTGAGTGAAATATTCTCTATTTATGAAAGAAATGAGATGCCATTGGTGTTTTTATTTGTTTATTTTAGTTATATAGGGAAAGTATAATGTTTTAAGCGATGTTTATCTTATTAGACAGGGATCCTTTTAAGATAACATCCATTTTGCATGCCACCTTCTCCCACCTGTCTGTCAAAGTTTTCCATTATGTTTTTTTGGACAAGACTTCAAAGTCAAATAAGCCTCAAATAGTGTGGAAGCAAATTTAGTGGCATTTCCTAATATCTGGCATTATTATTGTTATTCACACTGGCTCATTTTCTCCATCTCTCTCACACCTCAGTCTCAATAGGCAGAAGATGGTTGACCGACCTCGACTACATGGACAGCATCACGTTCAGCGTGATTGCTGAACAAATCCAGTATCCTCCGCTCAAGAGCTGTTAACATCACTAAGTGTCAGCAGCGAAGGTTGGCCTGTTGCTGAATGCCAAAAAGACAGAATGCCTACTTCTAAATGAAAACTCTGATCACCCAACCATCCACTCCATGGACAAGGCTGTGCTGTATTGTATTCTCACATCTTCTGTACGGGTACAGTCTTATGTAAGTCTTATTTTTGTTTGGCTTCCGTCAGACAATGCAGCAGCAACAATATAATAATATAAAACAAAAACACAGCAAATACGGATAGAATCAAGTGCAAAAAAAAAAAGAAAATAATATGTACAAGTACATGTGCATGTTTTCCTTGTAGTAGCAAGGTTAGGTGATACGGATGGCAGTGACATAAAAGAAATTGAAGATGGCAATGACATAAAAGAAATTGAGGATTTCAAGGTATCTTGGATACACTATATACAGTATTCAGTAGCAAAAAGGGACATGTAAAAAGCGGCCTTGTAATAAGCTACAGTACATTGTAAATGGCAGTCAGACATCTCAAGAGCTACCGAGAGCAACCGCTTCAAATCCTGTGGTGAAAGTATCCTTATTCCTCATGTGCCGAAACATGGACAAGTTTGGGGAGAACAGTGTTGCAGATCTCGATGGCACTTCAATGATGTTGACAACGATCATTGTTATTGAGTTGAAACATATGCAAACAATCTGCTTTCTCTCTTCTGGGCCACTAAGGGTGTGATACACTTTTATTGATCTAAGACCAGGAAATAACTCAATTTATTTTGCGGTTTACTGTAAGCCTGCCCATGGCCTCTTTATATTGTTGCTGGAAGTCAGTCATATTGGGGAGCTTGTTTTCAACTGTGCAGCTTCAAGTGTACTTTAGACCATAGGCAACACCAAGGCTATAGTGTGGTTGCTGCAAGCGATGCCACTGTAGTATGTTAAGACCAGAAGTTGTCAGAAGTTGGCAATTGTCAATGGCCATAGCCATTTAAAGGATAACATAAATAAACACAAGTCTGTCTTTTACAATGTGCCATTTTGATCACTTACTTAATGTACTTAATGTATAGTTTGCATGCCACTATTCAAAGTACTGTATATTATGATGCCAATACCTTTGTATATGCCACCTGTTTTTAAGGATTATTATTTCCTTTTTTATTCTGTGATAGTTTTAGACTGATGTTAAACAACATACACTGAGCGTGTATATCGCTAAACATCTGATCACTTGACACAGCAAATGGGTGGGCCACGAACACATCCATTATTAAACATGTTCACAACAGGGGGAAGTTGTAGAGAAAGGCGTGGTAGAGACTTCTATTCTGAGAACTGTACAGTAGATTACATACAGTAGAAGGAAATTGTGATTGTGTTTACCTATCAAAGATAAACACTATAATTCTATGGACCTTTCCGGTAAGGCAGTGTTTTCTCAAGAGGGAAAGATCTCTTCATCATGACTTCAAAAGGGGAAAATGGGTGTACCAGAGTCACCTGTGGATTTACATTCATCATACTGTGGGCCTTTGTGGTCATGCATTGATGGCAATTGAATCGGCTAGTATGATTAGATTTGCTACAAACATTAATATTATGGATGATACAAATGATATTCTGGATGATACATATATACTTATCTGTATGAAAAGTTATTTAGCAAGCTAATAAAACTTGGTTGGCATTATTGTATGATTGTAGACTGCTGTCCTAAAAGCCCCGTAGAATTTCAATGAAGTAATTAATGCTGATCTTTAAATAAGCAACGCATTATAAGGCATTTCTTAATGTCCAAATGATGACATATCTCAAAATAATGAGAAACTTGCTTAAAGGGGTAGGATCACTTATGTTGAATTTGGGTTACATAGTTAACTTGCCATATGATAAGGTAACTATAATATGGCAACTCCAAATGTGAACATGTTTTAGTGATTTGAAATTTATAACTCAAATATATGCTCCTCATTGGCTTACATTGTATGCTAAAACATGTCTTAGAATCACTCACAACGTAAATAAACAGTTGATTCAGACACTACAGTAGCTGAGGGGTCATGCAGAGATCCATTTTGGCATGGAAGTACCTTATGGCCGTAAGAAAAGATTCATCCAAAGAGACGAGCTGCAGCACCTTTCATTTCTGAAATATTTATGTTTTCAAAATGGCTGCCGACAAAGAACCACTATTCCACCAGACCCCATATCTTTGCTTCTTTTAGAGCTATAATAATATTATTGTTAATGCAGCATAGTTCATATCTTTGCTTCTGAATTGAACACATGTCAAAGTGTCAAATCCAGTTTTCCCTTTGCATGGGAGTACCATAGCAGATCCAATCTTTGCTTCTCTGTGTTCTCTTCCACTTTTGTGAAGTGATCAGCACTATTATCATCACACATCATCAGCCAGCTCAACCATGCTTGACCGTCTTGGACCGATGTTTCCATCAGGACCACACACTGTATAGCAGAGGACTTGGGTAAGATACTGTATGTATGTGCTTAATTTAGGAGAGAATATTATTATTATTATTGCCTCATGTGACGCATACAGAGAAACATGGAAACACAACTATGCCATTTCTCAACCGTTTCGTACACGAGGTGGCTCTGTGGCTCACATGGATTTAGCATACAACCATCATAGAATGTTAGCATCTAAATGAAGGAAGGTGGCACAACTCTAATTAATAATGTCTCTGTGCATTGTACAGTTCGGTGCACTCACAGAGCTGTCCTTGTGTTGTTTCATCATATTTCATCAGGTAATATTATACATTGCCAAGCAGACCACATGGCATTGTACATGTCTCAGTTTACAGCCTTTGTCAACATTGTACACAACACCTCTATTGTTTTATGAACCAAACAGAATGGGGACATTAATCTGAGAAAATCTCAGAAAAAAATCTGTGTTCCTTGTTCCTTGTTTTTGTTTTTTACTTCATCTGGTTACATTTGGCAATTTTGTAAAAAGGCTGAGTCACACTTGCTGTTCACAAAACAAACCTGACGAAAGACCATTGCTATTAAGTGACCCTAAGCAGTGTTGGGACATGTGCACTACATAACTTAATATATTACATAATATATTACCAAAATGCAGTAACTTGTAATATAAATATATTACTCAACAAAAATAATCTAATATGTTATACTTTTCTTTCTGCATTGGTGCACTACTTTCTGTATTACTTTCTGTCAATCTGTCTCATTGCAAGTGTTCTTGTGAAATTATCTTGACAACTGCAGAAGTTAAATAATTATTTATTTTCTATACTTTGTCATCAAATTATTTACTGGCTTCCATAAATTCAAGGAATACATTTAACTCCTGTGTTAGGTATGCCACTGGCCTACGCAATATTTGATTAATAGAGATACTAAATATTTACTTATAAATTTTGTAAAAAGTTGTTTAAAGTAATATGTAATAGTAATATTAATATATTACACTTGCTCAGACAGTAATATTGTAATATAATATATTGCTTTAAAATGAAGGTAATAATTAATAAGTAATATATTAACAAGGTAAAGTAATATTCCCAACACGTGACCCTAAGTGGTCGGTTAAAATTGGGGTTAGGGTTAGTGACCTTCGTGGTTGGTTAAGACTAGGGTTAGAGTTAGTGACCTATGACCTCAGTCGCTTATACTCTCCACAGAAAATAACATTGTTGGGTCATCTCAAACTGTCTCAGCGTTATTGTCTGGGAGATGTTTCTGTATGATTTGCAAGACAGATCTTCATATTTGTACTTCATATTTATTGTTTTTAGTGACAATGTAAGTAATTCTGCAACAGTAACTAACTTTGGCGATCCCAAAAAAGAAACCCCTGTGGGGAATTCAATGCAAATAAAGTATATTAAACCATCAATTTAGTGCTCAATAGAACTATTTAAGCCAACCATTATTAGTATTTAATAGGCTATGTTTAAAGGATTTGTGGTGAATCTTTCCCTATGACCATATGTGACTTATGTGTCTTTACTGTCTTATGTGTCTAGGTGAAGAATTCAACAATCCTGGGCATTATGGTATATAGAAAATGGAGAAATATTCCATTACAATGTTATAAACCAATTGCTATAATATATAATTGTACCTGTAATGTACTAATTTTATTATATGCTAATTAGGTTCCTAGATTAGCAAAACATAGGGTTAAGGCACCAAAATTATTTGTCTTCCATGAATAATGAAGGATTATTAAAAACAAAACAAAAAACTGGTCGTGGCCATTCCTTTCGCATGATCAAACTTTGGTAAACTTTTAGTATGTTATTAAGGACACCTAATACTACGAAAACAGTTGAGAAACAGTTGAGAATGCAGAATGCCACAGGACAATTGGTCTTCAACCAGCCTGCTAAACTGTTATAGATACTGTCCAGACACTACAAAACACCGATGTTGGCCAACTGTCAAAACCTTCACCAAAGGGGAGCTACAATTTGGTGGAAATATAACTTTCAAATCACTGTTTACCTTCTACTTTAAATAAGCAGGCAGAACACAAACAAAGAATACCGTTTCCAATCTGTCATCACCAAGCTCATTTCATCCCCACAAGTCTGTTTACGCTGTTGAATCTTAAGGAAGTAGGACATGGGGGAAGCTCAGCGGTAGAGTCACCGGATGGTAACCAAGGTTGCCGGTTTGATCCCGGGCTCCTGCAGAGTTGGTGTCGAAGTGTCCTTGAGCGAGACACTGAAACCCTAATTGCTCCTGATGTGCTAGTAGGTGCCTTGCATGGTTTCCACTGCCATCAGTGTGTGAATGTGATGCACAATCTATGTAAAGCGCCTTGGATAAAGGCGCTATATGCCTTTATTTCTCAGTATTTATGCTCTTCTAGACGTAATTTGGTTAGGAAACCATATTATGTGACAGCCTTAGGTAGTTGGGCACCCACCCCCTTCCTTGTGATACTGCTGAGGTTAGCTTTGTTGCAAATAAACACTATTTCCTCTTCCAAGAATTGCTTTCTATGAATCGTCAGCACACTGTGAATCATCAAAACACTGATCATTGCATGGTTATCATAGCCTTCTACCAGTTCAGCTCACCAAGCATTATCTTGAACTAAGTAACGATAAAAACTATAAAACTGAATGTTTTATAGCTGAATATCTCCTGTCTGGCTAATTCTCTGGTAGTTCCTCAATTTTAATAAAGGTGTGTGCGACTGTGCGTATGTCCATCACAGTGCAGGTATAGATATGGGTGGTGAATGATCAAAATAACTTCATACAATGTTCTTTTTATGAGCTGAAAGTTGGTATGTCAAACTCTGTTTTAAGATTGGTAAACTATTAAATTATGCTAATATTTAATCCCTGTGCTTCAACATTCTATTACTTCTTCAAGGGTCATCAAACAGATTCAGATGTTTTCTGTTACCATCATCACTTGTGTGGGGAAGAATTGATTTAAATATCGATGCCAGGACATGATAATATGTGCTTTTAACATTCTATTTCAAACCGACTAGTCAAATAAAATAAGAATTCTTAATCATCTTGACCAAATAACATTTTTGGTTTAGCCTAGCCTATTATGTGAGCTGAATCCAGCATTGGGTTGGAACTAGTAGCTGTAACCACTAGAGGGCAATGTTGAGCTAGGAATGAACACCAGTTGTTTTTCCATGTGGTCATTCCTGAATGATCTGTCACAAGACCTACAATATACTGCATGTCTAGTCACACCATAGTTACATTACATAATAGTGAAAAATACCGATTATATATGAGTGATATGTACATCTACGGTTTTATTAACCACTGAAGTGTTTATATGGTCAGCACGACTGGCACCAAGATGAGCATCTGAAAAAAGAATCATTATCCCATGTAGTATTGAAATGTATTAATCAATTAACTGTTTCATATATTAGTAGACAGGTAACTGCATTATCATGTTAAGGCTGATAAAGATAAACCAGACATTTGATACCTTCCTATCAATGTATGTATGTACATACATACGTATTTTTCACATTCATGTACTGGTACTATTACAGTTGTTGTGAGACAAGATGTGCTACACAGTGATGGGCGTTTTGATATGTTGTTTTTTTAATTCTTTTCTCACAGCCACACCATCAGTCAAGTCCAGCCCTATTTTCACACGTCATGACCTGTTATAATACATTTCTGATAAGCTTTAAAAAGATGGCACCATCACATGGAAAGTGGAACACATATGAAGGGGAAGAGTGCTTTCAAAAGGCAATTTGACAAAAATATTTCTTTCATGAAGATAAAGACTTTCTTTTTAATATACTATCAGGATAGAATAAAATGTTTGTCTCTAAAAACCCATGGTTGAAGTTTGGAGAGTGCTACTTTGACAATGTTGCATAGTTAAAGACACAAAGGTGACACAATGGAGGGAAAAAAAGATTGAAAATTGAATAAAAAGCTCTAATGTTGTTTGCAGACCTGGGTCAAAAACACTACTTAAAATTAATTTTGAATACTTTCATGATTGATTTGGCTCATGGAGAGCCCATCTGGGAATCCAGACAAGCCGACACTTTCCAGAAGGAACATTTCACCATTTTTGCAAAATAATTTATGTTAATGTTATTTAGGAGACTTTCCTGGGGGTCTTTAGGTGTGTAATATGAGGTTTTAGATTTTAGCAGTGAGCCCAGTGTCTCTGATGTCATCGACAATACTTCCTGGACTACATGTCAGTAAGACGTAGACAACAAAAATCTAAAATATCTAAAACCACATACACATCTAAAGACTCCCAGGAAAGTGTTCTAAATCTTCTAAATGTCATTAACATTATTTTTCAAAAATGGTGAAATGTCCCTTTAAGAACCAGTGAGGTTGTGGCTATGAGAGTTGAAGCGCTGAACGGTAGCACTGGTAACATTAACCATGCCAGATGTACCCAAATAGCTCACATCCACAGCAGTTACTTGTAATAATAATCTCCCAAGCAATTTGTTAACAGAGCAAGACCTTTTTCTCTTTTCGTGTTACTTGCTTTGCAGCCTTAATCGTGACACAGAATTTATATCACACAATGAATTAAGTAATAAGTAGAAAATCTCTTTTTAAGGTGGGCTGAGAGCCAGCTTAGCTTAAAAAAAGAAATACTGTCTGTCACTCTAGCTTATGAAGTCATTAAAGCTTTCAATCGAGAAAAGCTCCAATCCTGAACTTAGCTCAAACATCAATAGAGTTTCTTTACTTATTCCACACAGTCGCAGATTTACTCAGCTTCCTTAGAGATCCAAGCTGTGTTGACAAGAGTAGACTCCTGAAAGGGAATCCTTGTCCAGTGGCAGTCAAATATGATGCCTCATGCTCCGAGTTGGATCAAAGCAGAAAACTCCCTAGTAGCAAAAAGGGGGATCCCCGACCTTACAGATAAAGTGTCCCAAAACACTGTCTCAAGCAGCAGAGTGAAGGAAAACCAGACATTTAAACAAATAAAAGTAATAAAGAGTATACTTTATAAACCACACTTAGTCACTGCTATTGATTATAGCTTTACAAGCTCCGTCCTGGGGGCAAAACAGCATTCTTCCCCCATGTCTCTACTCCATTACACATACCAATCTGCCCTTCGATAAAATCCAAGTCTTCCTCATTCATCCCGTTTGTCCATCCACTGACCCAGCCTGAGTTAATCTCCTTGTGTGACCAGTCAACAGGCACATCCACTTGTTATCTTGTATAAATTCCATTTCAAAAAGCCCCCTCCCACCCTCAAAAAGAAAGAAAGAAAGAAAAATAAATCAGATCCCTAGTCCTCCCCCTCCAACAGTAGCATCTGCAGGCCACAGCTCTGCCTCAAGTCCTGGTTCTCGCCAACAGAGCCACAATGCCGGGGTCACCGGAACTCATAGATTGCTGCGCTGTGTTCAGGAACGTGTGTGAGGTTCAGTGACTGGTACCTGGGGCAGAGGGAGACATGTATGTGCATTAGAAGAGGAAAGGGTAAAAAAAAACGTTGGTGCTGCTGGGCTGAGGGAGTCGCATGCTGGGGCAATGTGAACCACCTTCTCATGATGACTGTACTTGCATAAGCTGGCGAACCACAAACTGTACATGATCCCCTGTGCACCCTAATCATTGTATTATAGGCAGACATTAATCATGTGTCTTGTGTGGTTATGATGCGTGACAAATTGACAATTTGTCACTAGCCACATGATACTGCATAGCCCGTTGTTCACTGATTTTTAAACCCTGCCAAGCCTAGGATGTTATTTTTCCATTTTATTTTTGTGAAAGGTTATAATGAAATATTAAATGATAGTTGTTATGCAGTGCTGCACTTGAATTTAGATGAGAACTATCTCTGATAGAATATATTACATTGGGTAAAATTTACCCAGGTTTAGTGGTGATTTGACAACACACTTACATACATTTTGTTTTCTCTTAAAAACAGAGGGAATGTGCATGCTTGGTTCTTAAACAAGGAATGCATTTCCAGCTTCTTTGGCACAAACTGTAACACAGCTGTAATGAACACCATTCATTCATTAACTCATGAGTCACTTTCACCAAAAAAAAAAAACTTGGAAACTGCAACGGGTTCTATTACCATTCAGAGCTTCTGTGGTAGTAATAGCCCTCAATTGTTGCTGTGGATTTCTGGAAGCAAATGTAGTAAAATCCGGCAAAGGAAGCCCCACTGATGTCTTTGATTGTGTGGTCAGGGACCAGGAACTGTTCCTGGGCGGATGAAGAAGCTACAATTCAGTTTGCTTACCATAGAAATGCATGAACTACATACAGTAGAGTTAAACTTTCCTGCAACACATTACATAACACCCAGTGATTTCTCTGTAAAACAGGTCCTAAAACTTGTTCTGACAAAATCACACAGACAGTTAAGAATAGAGATATTCAATATTTGTGATAGAAAACCCTTACTTTCCATCTCATGAAGATATAGTCTGAGTTCTTCAACTCCTCATAGTCAAAGTCGTCCGAGTTGAATGTCTTTGCATACTGGTAGAATGCCTGGAACTTGCCCTGAATGCAACAAGAAATGAGTCTGATGTAATTTGAGTGGAATCATTTATGAAAATAATACATTTTATGGTAGCTCTGCTACCCCGAATCATTGGATCAAACCTAAACATTGGATTAAAGAATGACATAATATAACACAGATCCAAGTGCAACACTTGAGAGCTTCACATTGTGACACTGCCTGTGCTATACTGCACTACATAGCCACCACAACTTCCTCAAAGCATAAGATTTGGTGTTGGGCATAAACAATGTTATGCATTACCCAGTGCTTTCGATCCACATCTTCATCTGCATCCCACTTCCGGGTCAGGAATGGCCTCTTCCTGCTGATGATCTCTCCGGCGAAGAACGTGGTGAGAGTCGGGTATTCCTGCATGTGAGGAACAACCGTTTGTTGTGGTAAATGGCCTAAATGTGGTAGCAGGACGTTCACACAGGCCTTCATCCTGAATGGCCATCCTGCGATGACCAGTTCCATCTACAACTCAATGACGTGCTTTGGTATCTTTCTTTTGAAATCTAATTCTAAACAAACAGCACCAGTGAAGCAATTTTTGAACTATGTAAACAACCATTGTTGATGGGTTCCACCCCCCTCCCTCCCCTTATGTTAGCATAGACCAGATTGTGTCGGTCTCTGACAGGGGTATAGAAGCAAGACTACAATGTCAATGTATGCAAGTAGAGTATTTACAGTACATGTTTTTCACATGGGTCATACAGTACATTTCACAAATGTATGACAGAAAGATAAATACTGTACGTCTTTTGATGAATACAGGGATGCTCTTCTCACCTCAGTTAATCCTTTTATCTTCAGGTATCCACACAAGTATGAATCTTCCATTGTTACATGCTTAAAAAGATAAATAATAATCAATAAACATGAAAATCTTGTTATTCACTGTTCAGTATGCACTGCATGCTATATAACTCAATCATAACGTCAATCCGTTGTTTTATTTAACTATCTTCATCGTGACAGCTTACATAGTCCACGTTAGTTTAACAACGACAGCATATCCATCATTATTTGCAAAGAAAGATAATACTCTAAGAAGAAATATTTATATCAATAACAAACTGGTGATTTTAGCAGCTGTAACCTGCGCTCAGCTGTCAATCATATGACAGACCAACTAAAAAGCTCGACATCAGCTGACAGCCCGTCCAGTTCAGCAAAAAAAAAAAAATCATCCATTAAACCATTCACCTGCAAAACGACCTCCACGTCGTAAGAATTCCCTTTGCTTTTCTGGTGGCCTCTGAATTTGGATCCGCTATAAAGGAGCGACGTGACGACGCCGGGCTGCTGGGTGTTGATCGGCGGCAGCGGGATAAGCGAGGCCGAGGACGGGAAGGCCATGGCGGGGCTGTTGCTGAGGTATCTGGCAGGGACAGGCATGGCTCTCTCTCGGGGCTTCACGCCTACCGACCGTCCGCCGGGTCAACTCAGCAGTGGCCGTCCGTCCGGGCGACAAACTAAGCTAAGAAGAGAGCGCGACCACCTGGAGCACTAGTCCAGCAACATTCAAAATCCCCCAGGCCTGTTTACTGTCTAGTAAAAGCCAGTCAGCCCAACAGCAGCTCCCAGAAAACTATGTGGACTTCGACGCGGCGCCATTGGCAGCAGCATCCGCCCCTCTCATTAGCCCGTCGGTTTCACTGGCCTAAGAGCTCCATGGCCATTGGCTCGTTTTGCGGAAGGCTTTGTGGGACGTTCCGAAATGTAGTTTTTCTTACTCGTACTTGCGTCCAGCGTCATTTAGTAAAAGAGTTGCGACATTGAGGGGGAGGCAGAAATGAACTGTGACACACTGGAGCTGGAAATACATTGTTTTCAACGAGGGCGGCGAACCTATTTTAGGTGTGCAACATGAATGTTTAAAGTGTGATACAGTAAGGTCTACAGTCTCCGTAAGGTTTACGATCTCAAATGAAGGGATTTAAGATAATTTAAATTAATTCAAGGCTGTGAACATTTCAGTTGCAGTTCTGCCGACTTCCGTTCCAGTAGTTGTCCCCATTGGCTGTCCACATCATGGTCCACATGCTGAATAGAAGTCTACGTAGAGCAGTAGATCAGTGGACACTGGACAGCATCCGCCATCAGAACTTTCCACGGAAGTGAACGGAGTTGTCGTAACATTGTTTATACTCTGAACCTCTGCTTGCGTCTTTGCGGGGCAGAGAAGAACCCATTTTAAAACTACACTTCCCAGCCCAAATTGAGATATTTATATATGGAAAAAAATAACCGAACTGTCAAACACGCGGAAGGTCAAACGCGCGTGGTTACTGAAGCTGTTTTGAAGGCTGTATTCGTTTGCGAACGCAAATGACTTGTGTCAGTACCCGGTTTGTGTTTGCGTTGCTTAGTCCTTAGTGGCGTGCTTTTAATATGATAAACGATACTGTAGCTGTATATTGCAGAGTCGCAGGTTAGCCTATAGCTTCGATTGCTATTGGACAGCCTCCGTATGCATTTATGTATGCATGCGCTTATTCTGCTACAATGTTGAAAGGTATTGTGAGACTGTCCACTTGCTTGAGGCAGGGCATTTCACCTCACAATGTTCGTCCAGGTCAAGTGTCGCTTCTTTCTTTGAGGTGCAAGCCATATTCTACTGCTGCCACAGGTAATAAGATTGTAATAGCACATTGCCACAGTGCACTGCACACATGTATTACAAATGCCCGTTTGCAGGTTTCATCACCGTTTTATTATGACAATCTTTCTACCATTCCATTATAGAGAGGAAGAGATTTTATGAAGGTGTCAGCATATCACAGGGAGAAGGTATGTTTATTGCTGCTATCCTGTAGGTTTGTTTATTTTTATCTATTTATTTAAACGCTGATGAACTGTAACAGGAAGGGTGCAATGGGCACCAAAACATTCTGGACTGTCTCTAGACACTTGCCCAGTTGAATTCCCCATTTCAACTAACATATCTAGCAGCAATTTGCAGCACTAGTAGTCTACATTATTATTTTTAATAATGTGATTACATTATTATTTTTAATAATGTGATTAATCGAAAGTTGCAATATTGATTCTAATTGCATTTCTGAACTGCTTGTTATAGAGCTTCGCATTGAAGGGAATTCCCCATTCATTTTCCACATAGACTTTTCAAAAATGTATGTAAAAGTAAAGACTATTACAGCACGGACTAGCTCGATTCCTGCTGACATGACAATGAACACTATCTTTTGGGACAATCAAATAATTTTATAAGAAGACAAACTCAACAAAGTGTATCCTGCTGTTTTTTCTTCTCACTAATTATTTGATCAATTTGTTTCTCATGACAAGAGTTAGCTTTTTCCACTGGGTAATCCTCCTTATATAAATCATTTTAGAAACGTCTATGAGGAAAATTAACAGGGAATGCAGCAGCATGACCAATGTGCTTATAAAACCCATCACTTAAAAATGTTATGGTACATAATTTCTTTACAGAAAGTAGCTCATATTCTCATAACATGTTTACATTTTTTTTTAATTAAACTTGCATTGCATTAAACTTTATCATTGCAGTAACTCATTTATAACATTTTCATTATTTGTCCAGGTGGCCTGTACGAGATCAACTTGGACAAGAGGAAACTGAAAACACCGGGAGGGAAGCTGTTCACAGTTCCAAATGAACCTCTGGCCATTGCTGTAGCAACAGAATGGGATGCTCAGAAGGACACACTGAAGTACTACACTATGCACATGGTACCACCATTGGCTTTATAACACTGTACCAGGAATACCGTGTGCATGTGTGTCTGTTTGTTTGTTTGTACTGTATTTTTCTAAAATGCATTTTCTTTCTTTTCAGACCACTCTGTGTAATACAGCGCTGGACAATCCAACCCAACGCAAGGAGGATGAAATGATCAATTCTGCTCTCAAGTTCTTGGACACTGATACAGTCTGGTATGCTAGTTAATTTTCTTGCTTTTACAACATTAAAGTCTGTATTGCCCACATTACACCATTGGTATGTACCTCTGACTGAGAAGTCCATCCATCCATCTTCATCTGCTTATCTGAGGTCAGGTCGCAGGGGCAACAGGTCCACCAAAGAGCTCCAGACTTCCCTGTCCCGAGCAACATTAGTGACCTCCTCCTGGAGGATCCCGTTGCTATCCATTGCCAGATAGTCGATGTAATCCTGTGTGTTTTTTATGATTTTTTTTAGTCAACCTGTACCCTTTGCCTTTATTGATAGTTGACAGTAGACCGACAGGAAATGGGGAGAGATGCGCAGCAAAGGCTGTCGGGCTCGGGAGTCGAACCCGCAGCACGCCATCAGGCTGGCTTGGCAGCCTGTCCAGCACCTGGGCTAGAGTGGATGTGCATGCTCTATTTATTCTGTTAGGTTGAGTTATTCTGCATTTTAAATTATATTTTATAGTATTGGAATACACTCAGCATGTCTGTGGTTGAATATTATTTGCAATTGTTACTCTTTCTTTGTAGTTACAGAGTGGATGAGCCTCCAGGTTTGGTTGAGCTACAAAAGCATGAGTGGGACCCTGTGCTGCACTGGATTGAAAACAGGTCAGTTGCCTATTACTGAAAAGTGTGCTCTCTGTCAGCTTGGGTTGCAAAACCAGAGCTGGAAGACTTTTATACAGCTTTCAATTGAAAGCTTGAAATCTACCCCAAAGACTACATTACACACTTTTGGAGCCAGACAGACCACATCTAATCTAGAAGCTGACAAAGAGGGATATGTATAAAATGTAAATGCAGATATGAGGGCTGATGTGTAACACCTACCCTTAGCCGGGGTTAACTCAATATTAACTAGTGTCATTAACTAATCATGATTGTGTTGAATTTCACATTATGCTGCACACACCTACAATGGGCAGGGTCATAGGAAAACTGGAGAAATAGAAGTAGAAATGAATCCCGCACACTGGCTTCTCTCACCAGGATTAAACTAAATTTGCAACATTACGACAGTTTGATCGAGTACAATCAAGCCTTCAGACCTTCTTCAGGCAGCCTGAGCAACAAAAACGTCGACCAGTCTGTGTTCAAGGGAGGCACTTAACCTTAGGTCAACTTGTGTCATATCTGTCATATGTTTTTTTTTATTCTTGCTTAGTGTAAATTGTTCTGGATTAAGAGTGTGTTCTGTTATGTCAATGTATAAATTATGCATTGAACCAATATGCCTCATTAACTCATACCATGGTCTGACTGTCATTAGATCAACAACCAACTTCAAACCCAACCCTAACCGCAAGCACAGGAACAATACATGCCCAACCGTTATTTATGCATGTCTGTTTATTGATGTGTAATCTGCGTGTGCATCCCCCATCAAATACATGAAAAATAGTCATAATGAATCATATACAGTATAAATAATACTTTGTGTATTGTACCGGTATATACAGTACACTATAGAGTTTTCTGTCTTCATAGGGAGTTACATAAGTTGAGGCTATGTAATATACTCCTGTAAGTTCGTCAAGGGTACGGCAAGTGCTGCAGTGATAAGATAGAGTCTGGAGAGGTGGGTTTCGAGACTATGGTGGAAGTACAATAATCATCATCATATAATATACATGTGACGCTGTATGCAATGCAGAACAATAAAGAAGACAACAGGGTCTCACATTCTTTTCACAATTCACAGATATGATGTTGTCATCGGCTCCTCGTCTAGTATATTGGGTCCTGAGATTCCCGAGAGGACCAAGGATACATTCCGACAGCACCTCAAATCTTACAACTTCTGGTCCTTAACAGGTAAAACAATATGCAAAACAGAAAGAATATTGACATTGGAACATGATATGGCGTTTGTGTGTGAATTAATGTCAAGGCTCAAACACCCAAATTGAGTGAAACGTGTTTTAAACAAGCCACCCCCCCCGCTTCTTTTTAGGTCTTGAGTATATTATTACCCAGCTAAAGTCAGTTGTGCTGTCCCTTGGGTTGATTGACAAACACCTAACTGTGGAAGAGGCTGTGCTGCTTTCCAGACTAGAGGAGGAATACCAGGTATAGTGAGTGTGTTTGTTTGTTTGTGCGCGATGCTGGCTATACACCACGTTTGCCTCTGCAGCATAATTACCTCACTACTATCTAGTAGTTACCTGACTGACACCCCCTTTTTAAACGAATATATCAATATCATTTTGTTCCAATGTGCTTTGCTATATTACCTATACAGATTCAGCAATGGGGAAACGTTGAGTGGGCCCATGACTATGACATGTACGAGCTGAGGGCGCGGACTGCTGCTGGAGCTCTGTTAGTGCAACTTTCATCTGAGAGTTCCTCTGTCAAACGAAAACTTCTACAGGACTGAGAAGGACTACTAAGCCTGTGTTTTGTCTAGCAATGGTACCTGAGAAGACATAGTCTGCTGCGAGGACCAAGAATACTTTTTAATGTTTTCAACCAACATACAGTATATATGAGAATGGAAGTCAGACAGACACTCATTAACACAAAGGTTCACAAGTGTAACTTGCCAGCCAATCATGGGAATTATCAGCCTGTTTCCTGAACTGATTTCTCTACCAAAATTGTTCTGACAATTCAGATGAAATGAAAATTCAAACTTGAGTGTCAAGCATCTTTTTCCTCTAAGGCTATTAAGTCATTTTGCCGTGAATCAGTTCTGTCATCTGTGGCATTTTTGACACTGCATGTTTATGGGAACAGTGATTTAAGGTTGGAATGTTCATTCCCTGCCTGTGCTGTGTCATGTCTCTCAATACTGTTAATAAACAACGTATGGCATTTTAATACCTACGGTAATATGCCTAATGTATTGAGTATTTATTAGATAAAGTAATACTAATAGGCCATGGACTCCGTACTGTTATCTACTACATGTTTTATTAATGTTATGCCCAGCAATCATCTTGAATTTCACAGTCTTTTATCATTCAAAAAGATTAAAGTAACCTCTTGACTGACAAAGCCTGGGACCGAAAATGACTTAGCTTTTTGTATTGTCAATTGTTTTGTTTTTTTTTTTGTTTTTTTTACAAAGTTGGTGCCACAGTGCAGTGACTCCTAGAAAATGTACTACAGTATTGGTAATGTCTCTGCAAGTTCCAAATATCAGGTTTGATCATGCATTGGATAATCTGGTTGTTACATGCTGTTCATTTGCTAAAATAAATAAAAGGAAAGAAAAACGTTTTAGTGGAGTTTCTAATGATCATCTAATAGCCCTTGATGCCATTTATTTACATGGAAAGATCAGAGTGGGAAAGGTACGCGTCTCTTCGGCTATCCAATCAGGTCCAGAATAGGGTTTCATGGCCCAATGACGTTTGGTGGGCGGAACCAGAGCCATAGAGTATAGACAGTTACGCAATCTCTGTTCACTTCACGGGGCTAGTCCAATGGCCGCTATTCTACATGCACTACCATTGACAATGGGGACAACAAATAGGGACAAGTCTAGTGCTGGGCAGGTAGGCAGAAATTCATTGGACTCATGCAGCTGCTTTAATGATCTTAAATCCCTTTACTTTAATCCCGTTTAGTAAGTACAACATAAACAAAATATAAAAGAACTGTCATGTTGCATCGCACACATACCTAAAATATTAGCTCTAATTTGCGCCGCCCTCGTTGAAAAGAATGTAATTCCAACTCCAGTTTGTCCCTAGCCAGACTGTATAACAGCGCTCGAGCGCTCCGTTTCCGATCCCTCAATGTCGCAACTGTTCTACTAGATGGCTCTGGGCGGAACATTAGCTGTGTGCACTTCCCAAAGAAATCATCCCATGGATTGACTTGTTTGTTGTCGAGCAAGATGGAGTTCCTCTTGGGAAATCCTTACAGTACCCCGGTGGGGCATTGCATTGGTAATGTATGCTGCTAATTCAGAATTTACGTTGACTGCCATTGAATACATTCTACAAACATTGTCTGTAGTGTATATAACCCGGTTGCCATGGTGTTTAACTGTGTCAATGAGTTCTGTCCAACTGGCGAGCCACGATTAGCCTCCCAGGCTACTTGCTAACGTAACATTTTCTGTCATCAACCATATGTTACAATATAGTTTCGGCACCATCGGATCGGCGAGTTGTTTTCTGACGGTAGAGTAGTCAGGGAGTTAGCGGTGGCAGCTCCTCTCTGTGATCAATCCAAAAGCATCATTCGACCAAAAGCAAACTGCTTCCCTGAATGACAGTTGAGCTAATGTTAGCCAAGCTAGTTAGCAATAATATATAGATCAGTGGTCAATCGTTCCCAAACTTTCTCATGTCAAGTACAAGGATTCCATGCTAATTATCCCCGCGGACCACCGTTTGAAGAGATCTGCCAGGACCCCTCCCCGTTTGACATTAGTCTACGAGCGCCCATTTAATGGGATTTTTTTTTCTCTGGGACACCTATTTATATTGTAAAATCAATGTTAATCTAACTCTGAGAGTGTACATATGTAACCAAACGGGTCCATTGGTTCCATCCGTACACTCTCAGTTCTGAGTGTTCTGGGGACCCCTTGGAACTCCTCCAAGGAGCCTTGTGGGTCCCTGGACCCTGTTAGGAACTACTGATGTACTTATATAGCGTTCTAGATCATATGAAATGTTTTCAACACAATAAAATTAACGTTTTGTTTTTCAGAGAGGGCCACGGATGGCTCTCTTCAAAGTGAAGACTGGACCCTTAACATGGAAATATGTGACATCATCAATGAGACAGAGGATGGGTGAGTAACAATGTAGATGAAGAATCAATTGATTTTCCATAATGTCATTGATTAGCTGTAGTGGTGCTTGATTTATGCTAATTGTATTGACAGCGCAAAACCGCTGCGTGGAAGACAGTCATTACTTTGTCTCTCAGCCCCACATTTATCTGGCCGGCCGCTGCCAAGCCAGTCACTATATGATTTGCTGGTGTAGCTTTCGCAGGCCATGTTCTTATCTCTCTTCTCCCAGCATTAACCTTGTGCAAGAATAAAGTTGTTGTATGAAGTCCATGTCTTGTTTGATCAGTGAATGATAACTGGGTTAGGTGGCTCACACCCATAATTATGCAAATCACTAAACCGAATTGTACTTTTAGTCAAATTGTCCCCATATCTCCCAAGTCACACAGTAGTATCCTAACAATTCTAAAAGTACTTTATTTCCAAATATTCCCATCTGATCTTCTACTATGTGGAAGGGTCAGTGTAAAATTGTAGGCATTATGCGAGATAATGATTAACAGCTCCAGCTTGCGTTTCACTCTGCATTCTTATGGCGCACTACACAAAAGCCTGTCATAAAATCTTGAAATAGTGTGTGTATTTGTTTGTGTGTGTGTGTCAGGCCAAAGGATGCCATCAGAGCGGTGAAGAAGAGACTGAACGGCAACAGGAACTACAGGGAAGTGATGCTGGCTTTGACGGTGAGTGAGTTGGAGATGACATCATTATTGTGACATCACTAGTCTACTATAATGACTTATCACAACATCACTAGCTGTTGTGATAAGTCATTATCACAACAGCAGGGGTCATAACACAGCTTTATTACTATTATGCTTATTACGATTCTTAATCGTAAAGTTATGACTCTGAATTCTTCCACTGCGGTCAAAAGCACAGTAAATAAATATATGGAAACACTGTTTAACAGCTTTAACACTGTTTAGCTGTATTTTAAAGGTTGCGATAGATCATTAACTATAACTTGATGGGAATTGGGACAGGAGGTTGAGGATGAGATAAAGGACATTTGTTGTTTGTATTTGTTCCTTTGTTCCATTAATCTAACGGTGTGAGAGTTAAAGTGTAAAATCTGTCCCACGTGGGTAATATTTCACGGTGGGAGAAGAACTTGCCTGACTAGTTTTTTTTATTTTTATTTTTGTGTGTTGTACCGGTAAGCATTTTCTGAAACTCCGCTCTCTCTCCCTGCCTTCCTGCCCCTCTCTCCCCTTCAGGTCCTTGAGACATGTGTGAAGAACTGTGGCCATCGTTTCCACGCCCTCGTCACCAGTAGGGACTTTATCGACGGGGTGCTTGTTAAAATCATCTCTCCTAAAAACAACCCTCCCACCATTGTACAAGACAAAGTCCTCGCCTTGATTCAGGTATGGTTAACAAATAATGTAGTAATTACCTCATGAGGGCATTCTTGACTGATTTAGATGTATGACTCGCGAGCAAACGCCAAGGCATACCTGTAATCATGGTCAGGAAAATTCTCCTGTTATGGATTTTGTACAGTGGCCATCAACATACTGTAAATGAGTTGTGTCAGCCAAGTACTGTAAGTAGCAGCTTGTTATGCTTAGGCTAGTTGTGTTGCTCCTGTGAAGATATGGCCTACAGCTACGACCAGCCACTGACTTAGAGATGTTGAGAGGAGTAGAAGCAGACCTCTAGGGGTTTGATACTACACACGTGAGACTAACAGAGACGTCGTGGGGGGGGTTGTCCTGTTCTGTGATCCACAAGCAGAGCCTGAGCCTCGGATGATGTATTGTACTGTGTAGTGTGTGTGCTGTGTAGAGCCTACGCATGCCCAAGGCCCAGCAGACAGTCTCTAGTTACTGTTCTAGCTCAGGTATCCTTGGTAGGCTCAGGTGGGCTGCTCTTATTTCTGCCAGGGAAGCCATGCTTCATGCTTCCCATATAGATCTGTCCCTGAGAGGCAAGCAGAATTAGGGTACAACTCAAATTCACAATAGATTTATTCTAGGTTATGTACCTCTATGACCTTTAAAGATTAATTATGATTCTTTGGTTAATGCAGTGTGAGAACATGGTGGGAGTCTTTCTTATAGATTATAGGTTGTTACAACAGCGTAATGGTAATGGTAAATCTTGCTATGTTGGTACATTTTCTCTCTTTCTTGACTCAAGTTGATGAGAACAAGACGTTACTAGAATACCAACTATTATTTCACAACAAAACATTACATGCTTACTGTTATAACAGTGGCCTATCAGTCAATAATAAAATAATTCTGCCAATGAGGGCTTGTAAAAACGGTCTCTCTCTGCAAGTTATACTAATTATTTTGCTGGAAAAAAATCTGGAACTGTAATGAAAACGTGTCTTAGGTTGCCTGCTCATATAATACTTGGGTAGACTTGAGGCGAATGGGCAGAGAAGTTATGATTCTTGCATATTTAATCTGCTGCGGTTGGCTTTCACAACTGACTGCGCTGTCAGTGTGTCACTGAGAAATGCAGCAGGGCCTTTATCGATGTTCAATTCATAAACTACACAGTGTACTAAATACTAATAGTTAAAGTTAAGGGACAGCAGGAGTTGGACATAATGTGATGGGAAGTTAGGACCTGTGTGTATGTGTGTGCGTGCGTGTGAACTTCCTCACCCCCAATGGTATATTCACTCCATATGTTTAATGCAATTGCTCACCTGGTGTGATCCGCACTGTGTTGTGTTTTGAAGTGAAGCAAAACCACCGTTTTTGGGAGGAGTAGAATTTGGTTCTTTGATGCGCATTAGGATTCGAATGAGACTTCACGCCTGATAAACGATGCGCACTTTCCGACAAAACATAGCAGGGTTCATTTTAATCGCAGTAAATATTTCTGGTGTGAATGCGACCTTAAGAAAATGCCTCCTGTCATCCCTTTCTATGCTGAGTCATGCCTATATCAACCCTTTATTTGCTGTCTCAACTCAACCTTTTATTTGCTGTGTCATGCTTTTACCTACACCAACTCTTTGCTTTCTTTTGTTTTTTTTCCCTACTTCTCAACACTGTATCATAGTTTTAGATATTTTTTGGCTTATTGTTGAAGTTGTGAAAAACAGGCTTTTCTATCTGTATATTACTGTTATTATAGTTATTAAGAAATTATTATTATTATTATAGTTAATATAATAATAATTAGTATTATTATATTATTATACAATATTATTTGTGTGTGTCTGTTTCTGTCTGTGTGTGGCAATAGTGTATTTATATAGCGGCTTTATCCAAGGCGCTTTTACATAGATTGTGCATCGCATTCACACATGACAAGACGAAACCATGCAATGCACAACCAGCACATCAGGAGCAGTTAAGCGTTTTGCTCAGGGACACATCGACACTAACCCAACCTTGCGGTTCCCATCCAGTGACTCTATCCCTGAGTCACCGCCACCCCTACAGATAAGCCATAGAAACAGGGAAGACTGAACTTGAGAAATACATCATGTAATTGTGGGAGGTTCTTGAAGACTTGCACACTCACACATTACGGATTCACACACACATTCACACACTTATGGCAGTGGAAACCATGCAAGGCACCAAGCAGCATATCAGAGGTTCATTTGCCCAGGATTAAACTGTCAACCTTGCTGTTACCATCCACCCACTGTACAGTATGTGCATGTGTGCTTGTGTGTTTTTCTGCATTGATAACTCATTCTAATAGCTGTGATCTTGTACTGGCCTGCTAAATAGCTGTCGTCTGCTCCTATTCTCCTCTAGGCGTGGGCTGATGCCTTCAGGAGTAGTCCAGACCTCACAGGCGTCGTTCACATCTACGAGGAGCTGAAGAGGAAAGGCATCGAGTTCCCCATGTCAGACCTGGAAACACTGTCCCCCATACACACACCTCAGCGGGTAGGGCCGGTCTTTCACACAGATATGCGGCACATCCCTTTTATGGATCCGACTACATTTAGGGCACTTTAACTTCATGTGATGTGCCATTATTGCCATATCTATACAAGATGGATAGGAACTTTAACAGTAGAATATCTGTAAAATGAAATTCTTAACGTTACTCACAGGGTGGATGTAACATGTCCCATTTGGGGGGGCAAGAAAACATGTTGGAGGGGCAAGAGAAAATGGTATGAATGCGGCCTCATCGCCCGTGGCGCGAAGCGTCACGGGCGATGAAGCCGCCCCCATACAGGACTTTTATTAGGCAAGGAAAGCATCAATAATAACATCAGTTGTTGTTGAAGTTGCAACAGACACGCAGCATGCATAAAGCTAAAGGTCTGACTCAGAGAGTTTTCTGTTTTCAATGATGAAATGCTGTTGGTTTAGTGGTGCCACAGCTGTAGTTAGTTAGTAGCAGTAGTAGTGTTTCAGATCATTTAAAATATAAGCACTTTAATTTGAAATATCTTTGGTTGTTTTGCATGGCATCGTGTTTGGGGGGCAGACTGGGTATTTAGGCCCCCCCCCCCCCATGCCCATGCCTAGATCCGCCCCTGGTTACTCATCTGTATGTTCTTTCCAGCTGGCTTCTGCTCCGGACGGGGAGTCAACCCTTCAGAAGTACAGTGCCCCCGCACAGCCCCCTCCACAGCCTCCGCCCCAGCCCCAGCCCCAGCCCGCTGCGCACACTGTCCCCCCAGCCTACGCCAGCCTCCCTCAGGTCCCAAACATCCATGCCTCTGGCTCTATCAACCCCACGCCAGAGCAGGTACTGCAAAATGTCTTTTTTTCTTACAAGGCATGTCTCTTAGCAGTTAGACACACATTCTAGTATAGTATGTAAAAAAAATTGCTGGCCTCAAGCGACACGCTAGGCTTGTTTTATTTTGACCACGTTGTAATAGACACCCTTGATCTAAAATGTGTCTCTCTATGCCCTCCAGATTTGCCGGCTGCGCAGTGAGCTGGACATTGTGCGGGGGAACACCAAGGTCATGTCAGAGATGCTTACAGAGATGGTACCGGGACAGGAGGACCCTTCAGATCATGAACTGCTTCAGGTTAGACCCGAGTTTGTGTCCTCCAAAACATATATACATATTTATATTCCAGAGTCCACTAGAGGGGGCTACATCTTAAATAGATTATTTATGTGCATTGATTTGTATTTTTTTGTTTTGTTTTTAGGAGCTGAACAGGACCTGTAGAGCCATGCAACAGAGGATAATGGAGCTCATCTCCTGTGTCTCCAATGAGGAGGTCACTGAAGAGCTGCTCCATGTTAACGATGACCTGAACAACATATTCCTACGCTATGAGAGGTTAGAATACCCTGCATGTTTTTATTATTTGTATTATTTTTCTCTTTTTACACTCTTTATTTTGGAGATTAGAACAAAAAGCACAAGGAAACACTAAAAAACAGCAGCAGCAGCAGCATACAAGAAAGAAAGAAAACCAGAAGAAACATAAAATAAAAATAATATCAACAAATTACATACTACAGAATTTTGTAATCTTCACATTGACTAACAACAGGAAAGACACAAACCGTATAAGTACATTCATTTCTCCCATCTTCTTTCACCCAGCTCCTTTTGCAGTTTTAAAGAGTAAGTCATCTGTTCTAGGAAGGAGATGTAGTTGGTTCACAATATTAATAAATAGGTAAACAGTAGAACAATTCTTTTGTGACCAGTTTCTTGTAATGGCTTGTTTTGCTAGCTGGAAGTAAAATTTTAAGTAGGTAGACCACCCCCCCATTCCTAATACACTTTTGGATGATGCATGTCGGCAAAACTAAAATATCGATTATATTCTTTGGTTACATTTCTTCTGTTTTTGTTCTTTTTGTTCTTTTTCTCCCATCAGATACGAGAGGTTTAGGTCAGGGCGGTCTTCTGTTCAGAGCGCCAACAATGGGGTGAGTCATGTGGTGAAATGCCTTTATTTCAGGTGGTTTCAGCCACATCACTTACACAATGCTTCCTGATACCCTCTTCTGTGTTGCAGTTCCTTCCATCGCTGCATGTATTTTTTTCTCAGCAAATGTTTTCTTTCCTTGTTTTCTTTTTCTTTTTTTCCTTCATTATTGTGTGTCTGCTGTTATCAGGGCTTCAAACCCTGTTTTGGCCTCAATGTTTAGTAGCATTGCCAGCGAATTTGCTGACAATGAATACGACCTACCAGACCGCCTAATGAGGTCTGGTTACAATTAATGCTTGAACAGTCGAAGACAAAACATACATATATTTATTATTTTTAATGTTTTAGAAAACTAATAGATTATTTTGGGGGGAAATGCTTTATTAGAAACTTTTGTTGGACTATTAGGTATAAAATACAAGTAAATGAGTCTGAATTTAGTTAGTATACATTTTTAAAAGTTTTGAAGCGGCTAGTTATATTAAAAATAACTAATTACCTAAAAATGCGCTTCTTGGTTGATCTGAAAATAATCTATAACTGCAGAACTAGTTAACATGTACCTCTCATGGTGCTGGTTTCTCTCCCTGATTTGAAGTCACAATCAGCTGTATCATAAATGTGCATGTAACGTCGCTGCTTATCTTGTTCAGTGTCATACGTTGCGTTCACACGGGCAGACGCAAAGACATTGTGACAATATCATTTGGAGCAGCTGCATCTTGGCATCGGCTTCCTTTGACAATGAATGGTTGACTGTATCTTTAGGTCTGCGGCCTGCCCGTGTGAACGCACCATTAAAGGGGAATTCCACCCATTTTCAACATTTTACTATGTCATTAATATACAGTACCTTAGAGATGTTGTATGCACATGATAAAAAGTCCCCCCCCCCCCCCCCAATCTGTGTTTCCTAGAAATGGAGGTCTGAAAAAAAATCATTAACACAGTGAAACACAGCTGGATGATGTCATACGGTTGTGGTTCACCACGTTGATGCTTTTTCTTTTAGGACCTTTTATCCCCGAGACTCAGGAAAATGACACAGGAAAATGTTGAAAATGGGTTGAATTCCCCTTTAAGTGCTGGCGTCAGGCCAACCCAATGTGTTCCAACACGGCATGTTAATGGTATTCATTATTTGTTTGTTTTTTTCCTTTCTGTTTTTGTGCGTGTCTTTTTTTTATGGCTAGCTGAGGCAGGCAAGTATGAATGTCTTGTCACCCTCCCTCGTGCACTACGTATTTTCTGTATTTTGGCCCCCAGAGGAGCTGTTAAAACAAGGCTGGATAATATGGGTTCTTCCTCGACCAATATGATTTGCCCCATATAGCATGTTTTGACCAAGCTGTCCCCATTGTGAAAGACCCAGAGGCAGATATTGATTGACAGTTGGTAATGGAATACAAGCTTTTTTTTAGTGTTGGAATAGCACAATACTGTCATAGTCACTGGGTTATTCTCTGCCATTTAGCATAATCTCTGATGTTCTGCCTTTGAGTTAAGTGATAACCCACAGCTTATGAGGAAGGCTTAATTTATACTTTGTCACACGAACCTTTCGGCAACATTGTCAACGTGACGCGTATCAATGATTATTTTTCATTTGGTTTTAATATTGTCATTTTTGTTGAGCGAAATGGTCGTGCTATGAAGTACCAATTAGCCTAAAGTACCTTAGTGTTCCTCCTATCCCTCCCCTCCCACTCTTTAGTTTCTTAAGGGGTATTTAATATATGACCAACACCCCCCCAGGGCATAAAGCTTTCAGTTAATAATGCAGCACTACCCATGCCAAGACTGTCAGCAGATTTCATGGTCTTGCATCACTAGTCTAAACTACCGTGTCACACCCCTGTTCTGTGCGCAAATACTTGAATGAATCTCAACTCTGTGTAATTCAGCAATACTCTTCACTGCCACACTGTCATCCCCCTTAAGAAAAAAAAAAAAAAACTGTTTCACAATGCGCTTTGTTTGTTGCTTAAACATTGACATGCTTTCCTGGAATTAACCAGCAAGTATTAATGTGAATGTATGCACATGCCCTTATTTATTAGTGTTTATTATGCGCTTGGGAGTGTTTGCATTTACAAAGCACGGTTAAGGTACGCTCCTGCATAATGAGAATTATTTTTTGCTGAACTTGCAGACATTGTCCCTAATAAATATTCTCTCTTCCTCCACTTCAGCGGTACAGTAATGCCTATATTCTAGGTGTCATAGCCTTTTTGAAGTGACCGTCCGTCATTGCCCAACTCTGTTTTGTGCCAGGTGTTGAGTGAGGCGACGGAGGACAACCTGATCGATCTGGGCCCAGGCTCTCCAGCTGTGGTCAGCAACATGCCCAGCGTAGCTCCCAGCAACCTGCCCTCCAACCTCCTCACCCAGACGGCCGGGCCCTCTTCCCCTTCTTTGGCTTCACGCCTGGCCGGCCTTGGTTTGTAACAACACTCATTGTTGCCAGAAAGTAGCTAAGATAGTCATTTGTGAGGTAGTGATTTGATGATGTCATCCCAGAGGGAACGAGGGTTTAAAACGAATAATCTTTTTTGATTATTTTCTTAACTCGTATCATGTTGGAAAAAGAGCCAGGCCACTGTGACGTCCCTACAACGTTCAACATGATGCGTGAATGTTCTCAAAACACGTTGAAAATATTTCACAAAAAAACAAAAAGGATACTTTACCCCTGTTGACGCATCGACCTCACTTCAAAAACCAATTACGCCACTTCATGGCTGCATGTTCTGTGTGTTCATGTACTCATGAAACAACAGCAGTTTAAATTAATGCAAATTAATTGCACAAAATGAACGCCCCTGGCATTGAAGGACCTTGACTCAGACCATTACTACTCTGCTGCTATCAGCTGCTTGTGATATTGGTCATCTAGGAACTGATGGATGAATTTATAAGCTCAGTAGCCTATAATGTATCCTTCAGATACATTTAATATTTTTGTATTGGGTGATTGAGTACATGAACAATTCACATAAAAACACTTAGAATTATGTAACAACATTCTTTTGCTAAAAACTTATCCAGTTAACTTACTGTCTCCTAATTGCCTGTACACATACATACATAAACATGAGGCAGAAAGTGCACATTTGCAACTTGCCTTGTACTATCACATTCTGGTTTCGGACTGTACCACCAACTTCTGTTGTGTTTTTGTTTAAATCTGTTCAGATATGGGTTCAGATAGTGTAAGCGGCACTTTGAGTTCCCTGCCCAGCTGCAAACCTCCCCCAGCTGCCCAGGATGACTTTGACATGTTCGCCCAAACCAGAACTGGAGTTGTGTCTGAACCATGCAAGACGTAAGTAAGGATAGGTAATAAATACGCCTCGCAATGGATATAATTTAATGAATCACATGTTGAAGTATCCGGATATCAACAAACTGATGATTTTTATTGTATCCTTTAGTGTAAGGAAAATAATTCTTCCCTCTGCACCAAATGAAAGCGACTATTCATTTCCATATGACTATAACAGCTTGTATTCCTGTCTGTCTCGTCCCAGGGCTTCTGTTGAAGACAGCAACACTACAAGTAGCCTTCCTCCAACTCTGGATGTACGACAACCAACCATTGGAGGGGTGAGTCCTCAACAAAGCATGTTACATAGACTTCTCTTTTCATGTTTTCTATTCACTATTGGCGTCACTTCTAGGCAAATGCTATAATTTCAACATTGTGTGTGTGGCATTTTTTTTTTCGACATGCACCGCACACTTCCGAGAGTTAAATGGCTCTTTTGCTTAGCCTTCAATTAAAGCTTGTACTAATTTAATTCATACATTTTTGTATGAATTAAGTTTAATTTTTGTTCTGTAATCTTGCAAAGCTAAGAAGAAAGACTTTCACTATAAAGGCTTTTCACAAAGTTTGAATGCCTTTTTCTACTGTTACAACTAACAAGCAAAGCAAGTGCTATTTAATTAATACTCTGATTCCACTTACTACTGTAATGAATAAGACACCAGCCAGATTGAATGAAGACTTTAGTCCCAGTAGAATTGAGTGGCTTTGAAATATCACTCTACTGACCAGTAGCAAAACATGGGAATAATAAATAGTAATTTATTTTAGTTATTGACTGCAGAAAGCAGGATTGAACCAGTTCTATCTATTTCATAAAACCTAAGCGAGCTCAAATCCTTGCCCGACTACACGGGATCGTATAACATTTGTTTTTGTTATTCGCATCCAGCACTGCAATTATTACATTCACAAGGACATTCCATATGCCTGCCTAAGCTGTTCAAATCATTGAGCATCAGGGACCCAGATATGATAAATCTGCATGTGTCATATGCCATTAGCATATTTTTGTTTTGCTTGCTGGCAAATAAAATGAATATGAGTAACTGAGTAAATGTACATGGATAACTCTGCAATGTAAAACCAGTTAAGTGAGTGACTAATACAAAACTACAGAATTCTCCATTGCCAGATTCAACCAAACCTTTTCTCTGCCTACTATATTAGTAGGCTAATTCATGTTGACTACTTACTGCAAATGAGAAACAAGCTGTTAGCTTTTCTGCATTATCCTTTTGATTATGGTGGGTCCGATGTATAATGTGCCAGAAATACTATTACGTGTTACTATTGATCATGTTTTTCATGGCTAATAAAGCTATATTTTTTCTGGTACTTATCAAGTGTTTCCCAAGAAACTGCTGGGAGAATGGGAGATTAGTGAAATTGACTGGTTAACTTGGAATCAGCTAGTGCCACTGCAGCCAGTTATTATATAATAAATGTTATTTCCTGCCCTGCTGTCAGGCATGATGATGGTGGTTTGCCCTATTTAGGCATTCTGGCATTCCATGGCATGCCCAATTCCTTTTTATGTAATGCATTTATTTTGGTGTGCGTGTATATTGTTTGATTAATGTGGATCAGTGTGATTATGCGCACTGTTCAAAGACAGTGGCCTTTACTTCCAATTTTCAGCACAATTCTCAGTTCAGCATTTAAAAAGTTTGGATGCAAAATTGTGACGAGCATAGCAGTCTCAGCTCGTAGATGCATGGCAATAGTTTTCATCGTACACTTGCAGTGCAGAATAGTCATGTGCAGAATAACCTTTATTTAAACTCGGGAGTACAGTTCATTGTAGCCAAATAAAAAACAAAACAAAATATCGACAACATACAACAGGGGCAGGAAACATAAATAAACACATCAGGGTCAAGAAGGGTCAAGAAAGGGTCAAGAAATCCCTAGAATGGGTCAGATAGGTATTGAGGTTCTGCTCCAACATAGAGCAAACCATTTGGTCATAGACAATCTGACGTGTATGTAAACATACCTAAACCTGTATGTAGATGCCACTATTATTGGCTAGGGATTAGGGATACTTGACATAATTCTACTTTCTTCATATCAAAATTTCATATACGTATATCCACACTTTCTATTTGACTAAGCATCCTATCAAATCAAAACAAAACAAAACTACATGTCGGACATTTGTACCAAATCCAATGCTTGAAAACGAGGTTTAAAATGGTTTTACTTGCGGAGATGAGAGAAGTCATGATAAATGGGGCATAGATGCAATGCAGTAGAAGGTTGCAGTTTCGCACACCCAGTGTCTGTGTTGATGCATCACCCAGCTGTTCTTATGCTGTGATTGGCAAGACACAACAGTTCCATAAATCATAAAGGAGGTATCCTTCAGTGCCGATGTTATCCATTTTCTCTCATTTGCTGATGGCATATCATTAATTTCTTACGCTCTGCTGATTGATTGAATACATATTACAACAAAGTAAAAGTGTCCCCAGGACATTTTTGTTATCATTGTAGCCTTAATATCTGACTGTACCTCTTGCTGATTACCATTAGTATTCAATCAATCATACTTTGTATAAACCCCTGTTGTGATCTTCACTGGTTTCTACATTGATAAATAAGGGCCATTTCATTTCATTAAATTTTGCCTGCACTTTTCACAATCCATTCTTAAGTTTTGTTTAAGTTGACATTCAAGTTGAATTGCTTTCTATTATTTTTTTATTATTTTTTTTCTCCTGCTTTTTTTGGTGGGGTGGGACATTTTCTGTTGTGGCCCTGCTGCCTCTGCCACCTGTGGCGGTGTGGTGCTGCCTCCTAGGTTGCTGGAGGTCAATCCTCTGTCATGGATGACATAGAGGAGTGGCTGTGTACTGATGTGGTGAGATCATCATGATTTTACTTCTGCCTGACACTTTGTTTTTCTTTTTCCATGATGTCTACTCTTCCCTTCTCACCTGTTGTTTTTTTTTTTTAACTGCTAATGTAACACATCTCACCCTTCCATTTCCTCACTTTGTGACCAATCACATGTGTGTGTGTGTGTGTGTATCTACTGTAGCATTTGTATTAACTACTAATGGTCAACTTTGGTTTAGAATGGGGGTGGGGCAGAAAGACTTTATAAAAAGTGTGAGCCAATCTGTCATTGGTGCTGCTCACTGATAGATAATGCTATTTGATTGAAGAGTGGAAAATAATATCAACAACTGTTAAACGACAATCCATATAATATGGTACGATTTCACACATAAGAGACTTGTAGAAGGTGAGAGACTATAATTATGGGCATAGAATGGTGTGTGGTGTTTTTTTTTAAGCCATCGACTTTGTCATTCTGACTTGGTTTTAAACTACTTTACCTTTCTTCACAGCAAGGAGATGAGGGCGAGGAAGGCGTTACAAGTGAAGGTGAGTCTTTGTAGCTTTTCTAACCGGACCACAGGCTACTATTTCAGTATATGCCATTTAATTTAATTCCAAGATGCCAAATTTCCACCATGTCTCACCCCGCTTTCCTTTTGCCTTCCTCTCCTCCAGAGTTTGACAAATTCCTAGAGGAGAGAGCCAAAGCAGCTGAGATGGCACCCAGCCTCCCGTCGCCACCCAATGGTGAACCAGGGGCTGCGCAGGGAACTCCTAGCCGCAAAAAGGCAGACCGTCAAGACCAGGATGGCCTCTTCGCCATGTAGACCTTTTTTCCCCTCAGACCTTGACCCCCCCCCTATCCCACACACATGCCCATCCCCAAGCTCGGCCTATGGTCTGACTCAGCTCGGAATCAACATTGTAGGACGTACTTACTGTCACGCATCTTGTGTGATGTGTTTGCACATACGCGCGTCATATGGTTCATTCCAGAGTGCACCATCACCAATCCTCCAGCTAAAACGATATCGAGCTGCACTACACAGATTTATTTTTATCCCTTTGATTAGTTATATTTTCATCTTATTATTATTTTTTTAATTAACAGTTAACATTGTCAGTCGAAAGGGAACGACGCCCACGCTGCCCCCCCCCCCCCCCCCCCAAAAAAAAATACTACTACACTACTAGATATGATTTAAATCCGGCTGCTACATTATGTCTCTCTTAAGCTTGTGTATCCCGTCTTAATTGAAACGTGAAGAAGCATCTCTCTGTGTGTGTGTTTCCTCTGCCTCTTGTGGACTTGTCTTCAGGCCAGCAACGTCAGATATACAGTAGCTTCTCCCCCCACCCAGGAAAGTATTCACAAAATCCTCTTATTATTATGATTACTTAACATTGTTGTGGTTTTTCCCACCAAAACCCAAACACAAATGAACTCTGACAAGTGGCTCGAAGCACATCTACTCTCTCTCTCTCTTGTTGAACAATTCTATCATGCAGCCGAATTTGAGGCAGTACAGAAAAGCACCCCATATTGTTGCTGTTGGGCAGGAACCATAATCATATAATATTTTTTTTTGGTTAAATGAATGCCCTACTACTTCAAACAAGCGTATTATGCAGAAGTAGAGAAAATGGCCCCGATCTACAAACTCATGGATTTTCATAAGGGACTATTTTGGACATACACAAATTGCACCCAACAGCAATGATATGAACAATGTTAAATCGGCATAGTCAACGTCACACCTACAGAGGAGTTAATTTTTCCTGTTCTAAGAGGGATGATCAGATGAGGCAGATTACAATAGAAGTTCATGAAACTCTTCTTGTAGGACCCCTGTTTTTCTGCATGCATTAATATCAACCTTTTGAATATAAGTTAGTTTTGTTTTTTTCTAAAGGAACAGAAGGGTTTAAAAAAATACATCATATCGGTAGCATCAATCGTGAGATTTTATTTTTGTAGTGTCAGCCCATGGCGTTTGCTCCCTGTCATTTTAAGACAGTCAGTCTTGGTTGTTGATGAGCTTCTGTTCTGGTATTTTTGTTTTGTTTCTAAGTAGGTTTGTCTTGTATATCTGTAAATGACCTGTAGAATTGATGAGCTGTGTATTAATTATGCTGTATAAGGGAGAAGTCTGTTTATATCAGATTACGATGAAGAGATCTTGTCCTCTTCTGCTGGTCTTATACTGCAAAATCTAATTGAACCCTGAGAGTGGGTTTGTTTTAACCCTCAGGATTTTGCAGTGCACTCTGAAGTAATTTGGCACACCGTGTTAAAAGCTGTGTCATAAAAAAAGAAAGGGAATCGGAAACTTACTGTAAAGTCCAAGCTAGGCAACACATGCAGGCGTATGATTGACAAAAATGGAACTCAAAATCCTTTTGTTTTGTTATTTTTCCCTTAACTTGTATCACAGCTTTCTTGGACAAACCAAGATATGAAAATACAATTATTTTGCAGAGATTTTCATTACCCCCACAGTCAGAGATTAATACAACAGTAATGAAGTGTTGCAAGTGCACTGTGATGAGATGGGTGTATAGAGAGATCGTTACAAACTAAATGCACACAAAACTATCCACATGCTGGATTATGATCATCACATTAAGTTGAAGACTGACGTGAGATAAAGAAGACTGAATCTACATGTACAGGAATTATTTTTCTCGAAGTCCAGGTGGATTGTGCTGAATGTCGACTGTTTGACATTGAATTTTCAGGACCAAAGCCCCCCCCCCCCTTTTTTTTTTCTTTATTAATTCAGAATGAATGGTTGTTCTCAGTTGTTGATCCACTGTTGGGCATGGTCTCCATGTTTATATCCAAGGTTGTGATGTGAATCAAATAACTACACTATGAGAGCTGTTCCCACTCATTCTAGCGCAAGTCTCCTATTATTTCCTTATGCTGACATCTTAAAAGGTCTGACCTTTCAAAGTGACATTTGTTTTCAGAAATGAGCTTGCCGCAGACATAGTGCTACAAATGAGACATTTACTCTTGACAATAATCAATGCAATGTGTCACCCAATCACAAGCTTTAAATCGCCACTTGACGGTCACAATACCTTCAGCTAGCTGGACAAGGACGGACATATAAAAATATATATTATGTGTAAGCTGTAATTAATGAGAATGTTGGAAAATATTTGAGCAAAGTGTAGAAATAATTTATTTAGCTTAATTCTTTTATTTCTGATTGATCAGTATTTTGAAATGGTTTTATTGTACAAAAGAAAAAAGAAATTAACTAATTTGTGGGATAGTATGAGATGCGAGTGTGTGTGCGTGCGTGTGTGTGTGTGTCCTTTTTGTCTTTGTTTATGGAGTTCAGACTTTCCTACTTTTTATACATTGCTGCTGGCTAATGTGTATTTTATTGTTTGAAATGGTTTAGTGGTTATTCTTGTTGGTTGAGTTGTTTTCACACCGATAAAATGTGTAGCCATGAACTTATGCTGTAATGGTGCCTAGATAGACATTTTGGCAGGCCATAATTAATTAATATTCTTTTTAGTCCAAGAAAATTAACACAATGATTCCCTCTTGATAATCGCATACAGTATATGTATACACCATACTGGCCAGCACATAACAAACTAACAAAATACAGACATTAGCATATTTTCTGAAACACTTTCTACGAAGCATCAGCATTGCACATTTTGTGATTTCCTTTCTCTTACTGTATTGTTTATTTAGTAGTGAGTGTTTTCCTCACAGTCATGATGTAAGGCAATGGTCTGTGTGTGAGTAATGAATGGCAATGACGCACCCAAATATTCCATTTGAAATAATGTACCGGTATTGCTTTGCTACCACACTTATTTTACACTCCAGACTCCAGGCCTAGCTCATGTGAACTCTTACTGTTTGTTTATGGTATATTTCTTTGTCCAAAAATAATCAAACACTAGATTTATTTCTGTACAGTGTGTAACCTGGATAATGTAAAAGGGACATTGATGAGGGAGAATGTGCTGTGTGACTGCTACTCCTTTCCTAAGTTTTGCTCCATCTCTCTTCTCTATTTGTGTTTGACTTATGCATGAACTCTAATAAAACAAATGGCAGTGTTATATCCACGCTCGTGGTTTTCTGTTTTTTGTATACACATTTATTTAGAGACAAATGTAATACAGAGTGTTTTGCTGTGTTCGTCTTAGGCGTCAATCAGAACCATTGATTATATCTGCACACTTCGGTCATAACTCGTGCTTTTCATACAGAGCTGTCATGTTGAGTAATGGTGAGTATAATTTTGTTTAATACAATCAAATAGCGCTTTTATGTTTGGATGTAACTTTACAGCCCTATACGGCTGTCAAGTTGCTTGATGACAAGATAGCCACGCTGTGCATATGGTCAACTTAATGGAGATTCTGTACAGGAGTAACTGCTTTGGATTTGTTTGTTTGATTGTCAGCTCCATACTATCAGTCTACCAAACTGCAAAATCTTGTGAACTTTTGTCCGTATGGGCTCAAGATTTTGAGCATTTTGATCAAAGATCCTGAGAAGAGTATGATTTTAACTGTTTGTGTGTGGTGGTGTTGTTGCCTCAAGGAGCTGGTTACCAGGCGGAATACCTTGAACTGAAGGACAAATTGTAGGCTACTCCACACCATATGCATATAACAAGTGGATATATGCTTCACTCATGAGTCAAAGGTAAACTACTCTATGTACTGTATTAATATTATGTGTCACTATTAATCACTTTGAGATGATTTTGGCAGGTCTTGGCAGCTTAGAGATTGGTATAGTTATTGGGGTGACTTTTATCATGACCCTTAGGAAACTGTAACATTTCCTAGTGTGTGTGTGTGTGTGTGTGTGTGTGTGTGTGTGTGTGTGTGTGTGTGTGTGTGTGTGTGTGTGTGTGTGTGTGTGTGTGTGTGTGTGTGTGTGTGTGTGTGTGTGTGTGTGTGTGTGTGTGTGTGTGTGTGTGTGTCAAGTGAGTTTTGCACTGGGCCATTTAAATATAGGCCAAGTGTAGGTTGTACAACCTAACAGTCTATGAATGGATATGATCCAGTGTTCATCCCAGTAGTCCACGTGCAATGCATCCAGGAGGAGCCAGTAGTTAAAAGTCAGACAGAGTCAGGTCTTAAAGTTGTCATATCGTATAATGTATAGTCTAGTTCATGGCATGCCATACACTCGTTCACTGGAGCCAGGCTGAAATGGCAGCTGAAGTTGACCTGTAGTAAACTCTGGTCATTTACCTTGCGCACGCACACACACACACACACACACACACACACACACACACACACACACACACACACACACACACACACACACACACACACACACACACACACACACACACACACACAGAGGCATGTGTGCGTGTGCACATACATGCACACACAGACATACTCTGACTGTCTTTCTCTGTCTCTCCCTCCCTCCTGGCACTCAAGTGGGGAGGGGGGCTGGTGCGGGGCCTGCACCAGGGGCTTCCCCATTGGTCGTTTAGGATCGCCTCATCCCAGAACATGGCCCCTCACATTCTGCTTCAGTCACTGGAACATTTTCCCGGTCAAAAAGAAAGAGGGGTGTGTCGTACAGTAGACTACTAGAGTACACTACACTACTCGTGCTCTTCCACAGAAGCCCCATTCCACTGTGTGTGTGTCTGTGAGTGTGTATGTGTTTGTGCGTGTGCTTAATGCAGGCAATGTGCATGTTCTCTTTGGTTCTGAAAGGCTGTAGCTGACGTGGTTTCTCGACTAGAGTTTTTTAATGTCTTATTGCATAACAGAAGTTATGGTGGATTTTCTCTTTGAAAGGTAAATGTGCTTTGATGTCAATGTTGGAGGCACTTGGCTTATGTCAAACCCTTTATGTCAAACCCTTGTAATTTGTAAATAATGTATATTACATTTTAAAATGTTGATAGGTGTGCTGTGCAGTTTGTTATTGTTAAAAGAATATGTTGTAGCATTGTAAGTGTTAAGGCATCATGTCTGCAGTTAACATGTGCCTTTTGCTCGTGTGAGACAGAACATAGTGTCACGTGGCAGACACTGATGTCTGTGGTTGAGGAGAACCTTTGCTATAATAATCAACAGTCTGCTTTCTACTGGATTCAGTGTAAGGTATAATTAAACAGTTACTAGTAGTGATAAATGATTGAGAAGGAAACTATATACCCTTTCATTTTGCAAATTGCCTTGTTACTGTGTATTGACATATTTTTATATTTTATATTGACACAATTCAGGACAGTGTGGTGACTAAATGAACTACAGAATGAATGTAGGCCATTTGAAAATAAACTGTTACCAAGAAATCTCTTTGATTTGGGAGACTTCATCCTAACGATGCTGATGTCTGTTGTAGAAGGTTAATTTCTCCAGAACCATATTGGACCTTTTGAGTAGTAACCAGATTTGTTTTTAATACAGAAAAACTGTATCCACTATTGAGATGTTTTGTCTTTTTCAGATAACAATTTTCTTCCCTGTTATGCATTCTGGTCAGGCTTGCCTGTTTATGTGAGCTACTGTACCATTCAACAGGTTGTTAGCACACTCTAGTGGTCAGATCACAACATATAATGATACAATTATCAGAGGTCAAGTTCAGCCCATAAGGTCCCCTCCCTACCCATCGTTACTATTTTAGGTAGAAGCATCTTCCTAAAAATAGTAGTGACTTTTAACTTTCAAATGATATCAGTCTAGATTAAATTAACGCAAAACATGATATATCCTCCTAGCATAACCACTGTATAAATCTGGAAAACCAAACATCAGAATCCAAGACTAAAACCACTGGCAAGTGCTGTTGTGCATTGTAGTTGCATTGCATGTTTGTGTGCACTGTGCAATGTTTCTGCTATGCAACACAGAACTTAGCTGCAACACAACGAGAGCGGGATAATCAACGAGGGAATATCTGGAAACATCAAAACTTGTACAGACACAGTTAACCTTCGCACAGTGGTCTGATCTCCCCTGATCTTCTATGACAGATGTTTTTGTATTTTTATTTATGTATTAAAGTGTTTTGAGATGACACCAGCAACTAAGCCTTAAGACGGTAGACACTAAAGCAAATGCCACCAAATAAAAGTTGTCCGACTTCCCCATCCCGACCATTACTAACCTCACAGGTGATTTGTAACCCACAGGACAGGTGGTTTGCAATCTGTAGCACAGGTCAGACTAATGAGAGGTGTCCCCAACATTGTAGCATTCCATGTCACACTAAATTGGCCGGTTGTGTTTATTTTTGCTATGGACCAGTGTACTACTGTCCGGTTTAACGTTTTCAGGGTTAACACTCTGGGTTTTACTGTGTATTCTTGAGAACAGGCTGATCTAAATTATAGTGTAAGTGTCAACCAATGGGATACTTCAGTGTCTTTAATTGTCTGTTATGGACTGAAATGACAGGTGCTGCTCTGAGATTTCATGAGACCGACTCAGCCACCACTCTGCTCCACTTAGCCGTCACGGTGTTGTTTACCAGACGGGAGCCGTTAAACATTGAGTCATATTTTCATTTTGAATGTCGCTACTTCCAGGCCTTCCTCGTAGGGACATCCTCGTGGCAGGCCGAGACATCTGGGGCCTAAGGAGCAGGCTTAGCAGCCGCAAATCAAATCTAAATGTAAACATGTCCACGCAAGTGGCATTGATTGACACCATGTGTTGATTTTTCCTCTCTTTTCTATTTGTATTTTTGAAAGGCATTTAAAAACGGTGGCATGTTTCACCCTATAACCTTGGCGGGTGGGCCCCAGCAGCTATCTGCTTTGCACATGGAGGAAACAATGGGGACTTCAAATGGCAAAAGGGCAGAGACGCCTGTATGTCAAAGCCCCAAGGCTATTTCATCGAACTTCATTAGCTTCAATAATTTCACTGCAGGCTTGTCCGTATGCATGCGTTTATAATAGGTAGGGGTGGTGCGACTCAATTGCCTCACAATACGATACGATATGATATCGATATCGATATTTAGAATGTGTCTTATATTGCGATTCTTAATTACATTGTGATTTGATTTGATATATTGGTAACACTTTCTATGATCCCTACTTTATAATGCATTATGAGAGCATTTATAGTGCATTATAAATGCATTCATAATGCCTCATAACTACACTCATAAACAGACATAATGCTTTGTGATGCACTATATCAGTAGTCATGAAACATTATAATGTCACTGTCATAATGAATTATAACAGCTTAAATTCCAAGGATTCTATGGATGTTCTTGAATACTTATGAAGACCACATCTATAATGCATGATGAGGGTTTATAATGCACTCTTGACTGACTGCTTATAATAGATTATGAAAACCTACACATGCAGTTCATGTGAACTGTAGTAATGACTTATGGCTTGCTATAATGGCCCATTCATTATCATGAGTTATCATTGCATGGGTTAAGTAAAGTGACACACATGTATGCATTTATAATCATGCATAATTGATCATAAAGCGTCATTGTTGGGGCTAAGTAAAGTGTGATTCATTTGCTTGCATTTAAAAGAATCTATGCTGCATCTTGAGTGATTATTATGCAAGACAAATACAGTAAAATGTGTATGGTGAATTTATGGACAAGAGACCAAATACATTTGTCACATTTATTTTGACAATTTCAATTTGAAAATAGCTGGAAACACCAAGGCCAATTCAAAAATGGGTGGCAATCCCAAGTAGAAAAACAAAAAAAACAAACAAACAACAAAGTTGTCATGAGGGGATAGCAGGTGGAAGAATACGTTATCCGTCCCAGTTCTGCTCTTTGTAGAATTAACCTTAAAGCATGTTTGTTCCTTAACTAGTGTATGGAACAAACATAGAGAAGGACATTGGCCAGGTCTGCAGGTGCCCCATGCACAGGGTCAGGTTTTGTGTGTGCGTGTGTGTGTATGTGTGTTTCTACCTTGAACATTTTAATTTGAAAATAGCTGGAAACACCAAAATAGCTGGAAACACCAAGGCCAATTCAAAAATGGGTGGCAATCCCAAGTAGAAAAAACAAACAAACAAACAAACAAACAAACAAACAAACAAACAAACAAACAACAAAACACACTACCCATAAAAGGACAACTTTGTTTTTTGCTTTTCAACCAAGGCCCATGTCCTTTGAACTCTTGTAGCCAGTTAATTTATTAGGACTATAGTAGGTAATAAAAATCTCCATAATATAGTCTAAATCAGTAAAATATATATAGTCTAAAATCAGTAAAATTAAAAACGGCGAAAGGAAAAATTAACATGCATCTTTTCTCTAACGTACATAATTAACCTTGGCTGAAAAACAAAAAACAAAGTTGTCCTTTTATGGGTAGTGTGTTTTGTTGTTTGTTTGGGTTTTTTTCTGCTTGGGATTGCCACCCATTTTTGAATTGGCCTTGGTGTTTCCAGCTATTTTCAAATTGAAATTGTCAAAATAAATGAGGTTTTCATAATCTATTATAAGCAGTCAGTCAAGAGTGCATTATAAACCCTCATCATGCATTATAGATGTGGTCTTCATAAGTATTCAAGAACATCCATAGAATCCTTGGAATTTAAGCTGTTATAATTCATTATGACAGTGACATTATAATGTTTCATGACTACTGATATAGTGCATCACAAATCATTATGTCTGTTTATGAGTGTAGTTATGAGGCATTATGAATGCATTTATAATGCACTATAAATGCTCTCATAATGCATTATAAAGTAGGGATCATAGAAAGTGTTACCTGATTTGATATATTGATATATTGTAGTATTTTCCTGCAAATTACTTCGCTTTTATCATACTATAACATTTTAAAACATTTCTAAACAATATGGACTGTGAAAAGTTCAATCAACTGCAATATTTTAAAGCAATTCAAAAAAATGGATTCCATGAAAAATGTAATCCTACACTTCAATGTAGCCACATAACCATCAGTCAGTCTTTCTGTCATGAACAATTATTAAATGCATATAAAAAATGATTTCGAACCTAGTGATACAATATTGATATTATCGCATTAAGTGTCGCGATATATTGGCATATTGTTTTTTTCCCCCACCCCTATAGTTTATAAGCACACAGTAAAATTCCTCAGTGCTAATGTGTCCTTTTAATACTTTGAGATTGAACACATGATTTACAATCAGGATATTACTGTGCATCTTGTAATCTTTTCCCTTTCTACAGTATGTCCTGCCCTGCATGAAACCACAGCTCAAGGAAATAGCCAGTTGTTAGTTAAGCAAAGAGGAATTACTTACACAGCCTTCCTCATAAACCAAACAAACAGATACAGTACACATTTAGAACACAACATTACACTCATAATTAACCTCATCTTTAGAATACCAGTCATGGCCTAAGTGAAATCCAATTACTAAACAAAAACCTCAAGATTAAATGACCTATTTGTGTTTATGATTTACCTGTTATTAACGTTGCAGATCAATGGTTTCCCAATTTCCTCTCCCTCCTCCGGTTCCAGGCGCTCTCGCCCAGAGCGGCACATTCTGACGACTGGCTCCCACCAAAAGGAACTCACGCTGAGAAGCATAAACATAATGAAGTTATCAATCTCTCAAAAACAAAACACATTTCCATATATCCCCACCAATGGGAAATTGCTTTCTCTAAACAGGTTGAAATGTTATTGTGGAAGTCCTCGAGTAATTAGAAAACAAGTGTGAAGGTAAATAAATAAATGAAATTGAAATGGAGAAAGGGTCAAACAACAGATTGTTTGAATTTCCAAGTCAATTTTAATACAGGGCATCCAGAGTAGCACAGAGCCAGTAGCGATGTGTGTTATATTCATTGACAAACAAAATATGTGCAGTGACTTTTTTGGGGGGGCCTGCTTGGGTTCGGGCACCCCACCCCACCACACACACACACACACACACACACACACACACACACACACACACACACACACACACACACACACACACACACACACACACACACACAGCCTTGGAGCACTTTATGCTAAGTTAATTTACCCAAATATAACCACAGCATGGCAGCACCAGCAGCTTTTCTATTCAACATCAACGACTTTGTTAATGGAAACTTGCTGATCCATAAACGTGTGTGCGGCTGCAGACGTTAGCTGGAGGGGCAGTTCACATATGAATGTTAAAAAAAAAATCCACAGATCAATGAGGGGCATTTGCAAGGAGGCATAAGGTGTGTTTAATTATAATTGCGTCGAGGGACTTCAGGGGGGAGGGGTGGCGGCGGTGCTGTTAAGGCAAGGCAAGGGCCCCCCTGTATTTAAATAGGGTCACATCTTGGGCCTCACCTTGCAAGTGTTATGCTATATTAAATGCCACTCATGTTAAGCGTGTTGAAACCCCTTTTCTGATGTAGTCAAGGCATAATATAAAGGTTAAATTGAAAAATGTCCCTTCAACAGCGCACGAACATGCAGTGATTGATCTCCCTTGTACAGGAAAATAAATGTTAGCCAGGCCAACGTTTCTTTATGACTCCAGAGTTTATGAATATGATGTATTATAATGTTGGTGGTGTGTGTGGGGAGGGGGGATTAGAATTTAAGCATGTCAATCAAGCAGGATTTGAAAAGGTCAATAGGAAAAATTAGCCAAGTCTGAGGAGAGGTGTTTCTGGGTTGATTTAAATCCGACATAATTGAGCAGAGAACAACAGCATGTTTTGACAGGATTGCTTGTCAGATATTTCCATTTCATAGTAAGAATGAACAGTGCAAAAAGAAGATTAATCTGCCATTATGCAGTATCATAAATCTACAGTTTTGACATAAACTTGCTGCACTTAGTAATAATCTCAGTGTAAAAATGCTCAAAGTTTTGTTGATAAGGAAAACCACTGGGATTCCACAAAATACAATGATTTCTGTGAGATTTGGCCGTAACTTTGGTTCACACTAACCCAAAATGAAATCAGTCTAAATGCTAAATTACACCCATCGCAAGTGTTAATTTAACAAATGAATTTGTGGTTGACAGTTTTCATAATTTTAGAGTAAAATTAACAACATTCTGGATATTACCGTGTAGCTATGACAACCAACACTTTTGGCCAGAGCAAAGCTTAATATTTCCGTTTGTTCCACTACTTAACAGATTTTGGCTCTGTAGGGCAAGTTCTACTTTTATAATCTGATGATTAGATCAACATATCCTCACGTCAACATTAAAATCATGACATCTTTTAATGGAAATCTACCACATAATATACACCCGACCACAGATATACTGAGATATATTAACAATGATATAAACATTGGCACCAGACACTCCAAATATAATAAAAAATCTGAATTTGGGAATGCAATATTCAAATGTTTCATTTATACAACTTCCTATCTGGGTAAATATAGTCTTTAATATGATCTTTCTTTACCTTTTTTTCAATTTCTACTTTTACCCATCTTCATATTGTCACATATACCGTAATACTGTACCTCTGTATTGTTCATCAATACATATTCAAGTGAATACAATTCCCTTTAAGGGATGACAAGTCTTTGGCTCTCTTCATTTCCCAATTTCAGTGAACAAACACGGAATTTATTCTAGTTTACTGTCCTCTCACAAAGTCCAGAAGTGCAGGTTAAGATGCTGGGGCTCCAGCACATGTATGGGGGGCCCCGTGGGGCCCATGTGTAGGTTACCATGGGGTGGTCTAAAACCAGGCAGGGGCAACGGAGGGTCCGGAGTGGATAGAATGTAGTCGATACTGAACTTGATTTCCGTTTCTGGTTTTCCCTGACCAGGGTTTAGAGTGTTGACGGGACCCGGCTGTGGCACCACCACCCGTTGCCGGTCTGGGTTTAGCGGGCACAGGGCTGGATCGGGCTCCAGGGATCGGGCCGAGGGTCTGAGCTGATTCCTGTGACTGTCCAGGGCATGAAAGGACGGCTCTGACCCGGAGTCCCGGAATCCTATTTTCACGTTCCTCCGCCGCCTGCGACGCCTAAAGTTGCCGTTTTCGAACAGGTCGAGCATGGACTCACAGCCTGTGGCAAAGGTCCAGTAGTTTCCTTTACCCTTCTCATTGCCCTCAGTTCGTGGAACCTGTCATCAAAAGAATGTAATGGAATTGAAAACTAAAAGATAGCTTCATATATGTGTTGATGTTCATTTAACCCATTTAGGCCTGACCTAAGTTTTCTGAATAAATAAATAAATAAATAAAAATAAATAATAATAATAATTAAAAAAAAATAAAAAACAAATATAGCAGCTTCACAAAAATTGAATTCATCAATTCTGTACATACTGTACAGAATCCAAAAATGGATTCTTGGCCTGACATTCACCTTGTAGCTACTATATCTTTGTATGTTTGTTACATTATTGTTACAATCTATGATGAACAAATCTGAGAATGAATACACTGTACACATAATACATATTATAATACATAAAAACAGTTACTGTACTCAGTTACATTCTTAGACCTCCCAGACTATGTTTTTTACAACTCCTAATGTTAATGTCGTTTTTACATTATTTTGGAAATGAAATGCAGCTTAAATAGGAATGCAATGTCCTTCAGCTGTGTGTATTTGGCATACCTTGATGAAGCAGCTGTTGAGAGATAGGTTGTGACGTATGGAGTTCTGCCAGGCTCTCTGGTTGGATCTGTAGTAAGGGAACCTCTTCATGATAAACTCATATATACCAGACAAAGTGACCCGCTGCTCCGGACTCTGTTGTATGGCCATGGCGATCAGAGCAATGTAGCTGACGGAGAGACAAGCAGTTTGATTAGATATTATACAGGTGATCCATACAGAATATTGAGTGTAATACAGTACGGGGGAATTGTGATAATTTCATCTACAGTAGGATAGTTTGTCACATTATTAAGTAATAGTGTGTGTGTTAATGGCATGGGTGCTAAATACATGTTAAATAGTATTTTATAGATCTAACCCCAAAATATATTGTAGGTTTAGAGTCGTCATGTGAATAAAATAATTTAAAGTTTGTTTTACAATTTGTAAGACATGCTGCATGTGATTATTGTACATTTGTTCACAAATGCCAAGTATTGGCATTTGAAGTTAGTAGTTATTTAGACGGCATGTTGTTTAGACAGTCTACAGATTTACCTGGTATCTCAGTTACTTTGTAGCACTTAATTATTTTTTTCCTTTGCATTCTATTAACTTGCTTGTTGACTGTAGGTTAATCTCTTAATCAGATCCTGCAATGTGTCGCTAAATTGTAATTCTAATTCACAAACCTTTAAATTGAAATACCGCATACAGTATTGTGATTGTTTTGTCTAAGATATCTATATGTATTACCTTTTCAACCACAGTATATATATATATATACTTAATTGTATATTTGATATGGTGATGGTAACTTGACTTTATTTTTTAAAAACAAAGCCAAACTAGTAAATATAGTGTGTGTGTGTGTGTGTGTGTGTGTGTGTGTGTGTGTGTGTGTGTGTGTGTGTGTGTGTGTGTGTGTGTGTGTGTGTGTGTGTGTGTGTGTGGGCGCGTGCATGCGAGTGAGCGTGCGTGTACACAGCAAATTTACAGTACAATTAATTAACAAAATATCCTACCTGTAGGCGGGTCTGCACATTTTCTTGTCTTCATCTGTACTAGAGGAGGGGTAACCGTCTCCATCATAGTTAAAACAGTTGTATGGATACTGGGAGTTATCGAACATTATCTGCACTTCAAGCCTTAACGCTCAAGAATCTGAAGTCATCTACTCCAAATACAGAGGCAACATTTAGCAACTCAAATATTATGACCAAAACACTGCTACTACTACTACTTGACTACTGTGGGTCAAGTCTAGCATTCTACCATAGCCTACTATCCTTGTTGAGGTAGCCAGTCAGAATGAGGTCTTTATCTCGCCCCTTAGTGGTGATCACAGGTCCCTAAGAGCCCCCACCCCTCTCCCTCTCTCTCCTCATCCACGGTTGGTCCCCAGGTAGCAGCCAGACGATAAGGCACTCAATTATTTGGCCAGCAAACAGAGGCTGCTTGAACGTCTGAACCCGGGGTGTGAGCAATCTGTAACTACACCAAAATCTCTCTCTCTCTCTCTCTCTCTCTCTCTCTCTCTCTCTCTCTCTCTCTCTCTCTCTCTCTCTCTCTCTCTCTCTCTCTTTGATTCTGGGTGGTCTGAAAAGTTCAGGCTGAAGAAATGTTGACTTCATGTTTTGTTTTTGTTTCTTTTTATAGCCTAATCTAGCTTACAATACTTACAGTACACTAATCCACCGCAAACAAACAACCCTTCTTTACATCTTTGTTTTATTTCCTCTAAGAGGATCAAGTCTTTGGGGCGTGTTTGTCAAAATCCTACCTACAATTTCTGCAGGCCACGCAGGAGACGTTTTAGTCAACAACCTTGTAGATGTAATCTATAATGTTCGATAATGGCCATAAATTGCTTCCGCGATGTGTATTTGGTTGGGCCCTTAACTGGGCAATTGGAGGGTCTCCCGTGAGGCGACAGAGACCGCCGCAAACAGCCCGCAGCAGCGCAATGCCACTGTGTGTGGCCCCTGATGGGAAAGATATAGGCTCCACTTGTAGAAATGCATTGTGCGCCTCAATCGATGCAACGCAGGCCCATAAACACACTTCTGTGTTTATTTCTGCAAGGCTAATGAAGCAATGAAAAGGTCAACAGTGTAGTTCATTTTTGGCTGCACATATTGTAGGCTTCTGCAGTTTTTTTATATTCTAGTCCATGTAAAACATTTTGTTTTTGCAATAAATACATTAATTTAGCATACATATCTGCTTTGCAGCTGCATGTAGTTTTTAGGTCGTCGTACTGTAGCACAAACATCATGAAGGGCCTTCAGTGCAGACTAAAAGACATTTGTGTTTGTTTACAAATGACTCGAAATGCAAAAGGCTGAAATTAAATGTGAGAGAAAAGACGAGAAGTCAATTAAAAAAGGCTAATTTAACAGAGTTCAGATGAGATCTGATAAGCCCCTCCTCTCCTTGGAACCCACCGGTCATTCCCATGACGAGGCTTCCTCTACGGGTCTGTCTGCGGCCGGCCACAGTGATTACAAGTCATCTCTTCTGGTCACTCGCCATCCCTGATTGTTGTCTCATAGCCCGCTTCCTATAGCCCTGTTAGTGTTTGTGTGTGTATGTGCCAGAGTGCACATGGATTTATGTAAACCAACCAAGTGGCGTTTCCGGGGGCTGTTCTGTGAGGGGAACTGCGGAAAGGTTATCAAAACACAACAGTGCACTGGGAACCATAAACATGTTTATGTACAGAATAGGCTATAAGCTGAGGGCCGTTTTCGTTTGTACTGTACTGTGCAGCCATCCTCATTGCCTTTGTTAAATTTATGCTCGGTTACAGTGTAATTCATGAGGCCTGCAGTACCTACCTACCACAGAATACAGAGAAAATGATTCAACGGCGTCACACATCAGCCATTTTGCTCTTCTTAGCTCAAACTCACTGTGGATGTAGGAAAGCTCTCATATCCTTAGATTCCATACCCTTAACCACATCAAACCTAGCCATAATAATATTAATACAATGCAGTGCCTAAAGATCTTTAATGCTGGTAGTGGTAAATGTGTCGGACATGTAAGATCTAAATTAATGTTAGGGTCTTGGCACTACTACATTCGGCTATGTGATTTGCGATAATTCCATAATGCATTGTTAATGAATTTAGATCAATTTATAACACAGATAACTCGAGAACCCTTTACCCCACCGACTTCAAATGACACACGCGATCCACAGTAGCATATGGAGTGCGGTGTCCATAGAACCAATAAATCCACCAGGCTCTGGCCCTAATCGTAAGTTACTTGTGCGCGAGCAGAGCGAGCTAATACACATGACATCAGCTATAAAGATCAATACTTACGTCAGCTAAACTGGCCCCCCGAGGGGGGCCTCGGGTGCTCTGGAGCACCCCAAGGGACGACCGCCGAACACCGACACCCGACCGCACACAGAGCGCTTAACTCACACCCTGTGGCTGGATGGCTCCCACTTCTGCATAGGGAGATATTCCACGAGGCTGGGGCTGCTTGTTCCAGTCTAGGAAAACAAGTATGCCCAAGTATAGGCCTATGTATCAAATAGTGCAGGCAATACAGTATACCTATACTGACCTTGTGTAGCGGGTAGCTACAGCCTCTGTCGTGATGGCCTCCAAAGTCTAGTATCTGTTTGCCCCTGGACCAAGAAGATGTCCCTTTTGGTCTTGTGGTTAAGATAATGGGCTTTCACATGGGAGACCTGGGTTCGACATTGTATAATGTTCCAATCACTGTACCGGCGCACAGCGCCGCAGTGCACATATGCTAACACAAAGAACAAACAAATCGCCTTAGCTTTACACACACAAAAAGGTGCAAACATTCTTCATGACATATAAAGATCGTGCCCATTAACTACAAACTGAAAGTAGGCCTACTTTGGCTACAAATAATCTCCAAGGCTAAAGCGTGTTAATGTGAGCCGGTGGAAATTTGAGTAGATGTGTTGTTTTCAGTTTGCTGTGTGTTGTATATTTTTGCATGCTTAGAGTGAGATTATTAACCAGTGATTTTGCTTTATTGTTTGTTATTTGTGTTTGCTTATTTTGTTTGCTGTGCTTTTTTTTAAATTTTGTTTTACCTAATTTACTTTTCCACTAACTGGCAACCACACACAAACTGGAAAACTGAGCTAATAAGGAAGGGCCTGCACCTGGGGATGGGCGGAGCCAGTAATCAGGTGCTCAATATATTGGAGCTGCAGAAGTGGAGAAGGGGAACAAGAGAGAGAGCAGGAGTGAGCAGAGGGCACGAGCAGGGGCAGGGGGGGCAACCCTGTAGCTCGGCTCCCACGGGCTGGGCCGCCATGGAGGGTCGGGGACCCTAGCGACGGGAGGTGGTATCCGGGGCGGTCGACAACTGATGGGCTAGTACGACAACTGATAGGGTTAGTACTGCGTGAGGACTGGTGGAAGGAGGCTCTATTTAGAATAAATTCCTCATGCCTTTGTGCACGTATGTGTCTAATCCAACTGAAAGTGGTTCATAGGATACACTATACTAAGGACAAGCTGAGTAGAATATTCTCAGACACCAATGATTCATGTAATAGATGCCTCCTTTCACCAGCAGATCACACACACACATTCTATTCCTGTCCAAACCTTAATCGTTTCTGGTCACACTTTTTTGATGCTCTTGATGCTCTGCAGTTTTTGGCTTCCCAGTAACACCATGCCCCCTTATTGCTCTGTTTGGTGTGTCTCCTGTGGTGGACCGACTCAGTAGGAGTCAGGCAGATGTAGTAGCCTTTGCATCACTTATAGCTAGGCGCCGTATCCTACTTCATTGGACAACTGATGGGCCATAAACGCTGGGAGAGCAGGCCTTCGACACCCTGGCAGAGCTGCGACCACCTTGGCCAGAGTCCCGACCCAGCCTGGCCCGTGGGAAGAGAAGGAGAGACGGAGAGGGAGACCATACCGGTGGCAATACTACAGTGCTGACGACAGAAGGGCCCAGGTTCAGACCTGGGTCGCCTGTAAGTAACCTTCTGTGAAGTATTGCCAGCCGTAGACCAGCATGTACCTCCAGGAACCCTCAGCATGAATTGGTTTGAAACGGATGAACTGTGCCTAGGCTTTTGTGTGTTATCACATGAAAATCAGTTCAGAGTAGAAATGATGGCTACTGACTTAAGTTTCACTTTCATTTCCTCATGCTGTTGTCTATACTGAGTTTAGTTTCACTTTCATGTTTTTAACCTCTTACCTACACCACTAGATGGCAGTACAAACAATAAGAACTGGTATAATGAACTTCAGATTTCAGCATTTCTTATGGACCTATAAAGGACAAAATTCTTATCATAATTTTTATTTATGCGTTTTTAATCAAAATTGAGCTTGTGCTTGAGAAGAGTCCCCAGCTATATGACGGACAGTTGCGTCTATGGGTCTGAAGACCCATAGGAGAAGTCGCGAAGGCACCTACGGGGGAGTCCACATTGGTTCATGGGAGAAACAGACATGTGCAGTACATTCCAGGAAGTTTGACGCTTGCAAACCATGCATGCCATTGGTCTCTTGGATGGTTTGACTTCCTGATCTGTACTGCGCATGTCTGTTATCTCCCATGAACCAATGTAGACTCCCCCGTGGGTGTCTTCGCTTCATCTCCTGGATTGGATACTCCTTGCTGAAGACCAGGGTAAGTAGACACGACTGTCAAGACTCGAAAACGGATGTTTTGCTGCCATCTGATGTATACTACCAGACACCGCATGTGTCTGAAGTAAACCAGCCTAAGACCAGTGTGTTTTAGCTGTTTTCTTTTTTTTTACTGGATTTTCAATGCAGCCAGTAATAAAAAACATTACTGGTTTCTTTGAGTGCATAAGGAGAAATGCTTTGGCACTTTTAAAAGCACGTGCCCCCTAGTGTCAACAAACTTAAACTCAGGTCAGATTACTCAAGTTACTCAAGTTAAGTTGACATGATTTTAGGATATAAAATAAACTAAAAAATAATTTGGGGTACCAGATGTCGTTTTCAGGGATTTTTGAAAAATGATCAAATCAAAGAAAAACAACAGGCTATAGTTCTTGGTTTCAGACAGCATGAAATAGTAGGCCGTTTTCAAAGATATCAATTCCCCTTGTGGGACTTGAACCCAGGGCTTCAAACTTCTAGGCAGGAGCTTTATCCAGTGAACTACAGTGCATACTTGTTAAACTTACAAAATGCGAAAGAAAATTGTCAGGAGCACCAGAGGCATGCTTTCAACATTCAAACATCTATAGTATGCCATGTTTCATCTTTTTTTAAGGATTTTAGAAAATTGTCGAAATCAAGAACTTTCGACATATTAAAATATGTCAAAATATAGCCATTGTTTTTTCTTCGATTTCGTCATTTTTTCAAAAATGCTCAAAAACGATGAAAAACGCCATACTATAGCATGTCGTCCGAGACCATGTACTATAGCCTTTGGTTTTTCTTTGATTTCGACATTTTTTCCAAAATGCTCAAAAACGATGAAAAACGCCATACTATAGCATGTCGCCCGAGACCATGTACTATAGCCTTTGGTTTTTCTTCGATTTCGACATGTTTTCAAAAATGCTCAAAAACGATGAAAAACGCCATAATATAGCATGTCGTCCGAGACCATGTACTATAGCCTTTGGTTTTTCTTCGATTTCGACATTTTTTCAAAAATCCTGAAAAACGCCATACTATAGCATGTCGTCCCAGACCATGTACTATAGCCTTTGGTTTTTCTTCGATTTCGACATTTTTTCAAAAATGATCAAAAACGATGAAAAACGCCATACTATAGTATGTCGTCTGAGACCATGTACTATAGCCTGATGTTTTTCTTCGATTTCGACATTTTTTCAAAAATGCTCAAAAACGATGAAAAACGCCATACTATAGCATGTCGTCTGAGACCATGTACTATAGCCTTAGGTTTTTCTTCGATTTCGACATTTTTTCAAAAATCCTCAAAAATGATGAAAAAGGCATACCATAGTAGATAAAAAACAAGACATTAGACAAACGTCCTGGCTTCTGTTCTATGAATTTTGTTACTCAAAGCCAAACGAAGACTCACTCACAGGCTGTACCAAGTAGCTCAGTGTGTTGGTTGCGGGTGAAGTGATCTTGAGGTTGTGAGTTCAAACCCCACTCAAGTACTTACTTTTAGGAACGATATAAACTGAATCGACCCTCAAAATTTGAAGCACGATATTTCCAAAACGATAAAACATTTCAAAGATTTCTTTTCAAGCAAGCATATCTACCGTACGATGAACCTAAATAACCTTAAATGGGGTTTCTAGGTGAAAGTATGTAGAACTAACAGCATAATAAAGTTTTCCATTGAAAATGCATTGGGCATTAAAGTTAAATAACTCAGAAACTACAAAACATTTCAAAGTAAAAAGTTCCAGCATGTATATCTACAGTAAGCTGAATTTAAAAAACATGTGAATGTAGTTTCTAGTGAACGTGACTTTTTGACTTATAATGGGGGTCAATGGCAGCTCCAGGTATATTTTGACCCACTATATTTCTAAAACGATGAAACATTTCAAAGATTGCGTTTCAGGCAAACATCTGCTCCATAAGATCAACAATAATAGCCATAAATGGGTTTTCTAGGTGTAGGACTAATAGCATAATAAAGTTTGTGCTATTTTCATTGAGAATGCATTGGGCATTTAAGTTAAATAACTCAGAAACTACAAAACATTTTTAAAGTAAAAAGTGAATGAAATTAATGAAAGACATACTATAGTTTATGTTTTATTATATTAAGTCGTATCTCATGATTTTGGAGGTTTGATTTTTTTTAATGAAAATTAAACAAAAAAGATACTAGAACTCCTAGCTTTAACACTCTTTTGAAAGCGTTGGATCACAATGAACACAGTGCAAGGTGTGTGACTTGAACCCGGGCCTTCAAATTTCAAGGCAGGATCTTTATCCAGTGAGCTACTGTGGTTGCTCTGCAGCTTCACAAAACAGCAAATAGAAAGTGACAGTACACTAGAGTCTTGCCTCCACTGCTTAACATTCACATGTCTAGAATAGTATGTTGTTTTCTCTCGATTTCAACATTCTTCACAAATCCTCAAAAACAAAGAAAAACCGCATACTATAGCATTTATCCGAGTCATGTACTATAGCCTTTGGTTTTTCTTCGATTTCAACATTTTTTCAAAAATGCTCAAAAACGATGAAAAACGCCATACTATAGCATGTCGTCCGAGACCATGTACTATAGCCTTTGGTTTTTCTTCGATTTCAACATTTTTCAAAAATGCTCAAAAACGATGAAAAACGCCATACTATAGCATGTCATCCGAGACCATGTACTATAGCCTTTGGTTTTTCTTCAATTTCGACATTTTTTCAAAAATGCTCAAAAAAGATGAAAAACGCTATACTATAGTATGTCGTCCGAGACCATGTACTATAGCCTTTGGTTTTTCTTCAATTTTGACATTTTTTCAAAAATCCGCAAAAAAGATGAAAAAGGCATGCTATGGTATGTTGTCCGAGACCATGTACTATAGCCTTTGGTTTTTCTTCGATTTCGACTTTTTTCAAAAACGATGAAAAACGCCATACTATAGCATGTCGCCTGAGACCATGTACTATAGCCTTTGGTTTTTCTTCGATTTCGACATTTTTTCAAAAATCCTCAAAAATGATGAAAAAGGCATACCATAGTAGATAAAAAAACAAGACAATAGACAAACGTCCTGGCTTCTGTTCTATGAATTTTGTTACTCAAAGCCAAACGAAGACTCACTCACAGGCTGTACCAAGTAGCTCAGTGTGTTGGTTGCGGGTGAAGTGGTCTTGAGGTTGTGAGTTCAAACCCCACTCAAGTACTTACTTTTAGGAACGATATAAACTGAATTGACCCTCAAAATTTGAAGCACGATATTTCCAAAACGATAAAACATTTTAAATATTTCTTTTCAAGAAAGCATATCTACCGTACAATGAACCTAAATAACCTTAAATGGGGTTTCTAGGTGAAAGTATGTAGAACTAACAGCATAATAAAGTTTTCCATTGAAAATGCATTGGGCATTAAAGTTAAATAACTCAGAAACTACAAAACATTTCAAAGTAAAAAGTTCCAGCATGTATATCTACAGTAAGCTGAATTTAAAAAACATGTGAATGTAGTTTCTAGTGAACGTGACTTTTTGACTTATAATGGGGGTCAATGGCAGCTCCAGGTATATTTTGACCCACTATATTTCTAAAACGATGAAACATTTCAAAGATTGCGTTTCAGGCAAACATCTGCTCCATAAGATCAACAATAATAGCCATAAATGGGTTTTCTAGGTGTAGGACTAATAGCATAATAAAGTTTGTGCTATTTTCATTGAGAATGCATTGGGCATTTAAGTTAAATAACTCAGAAACTACAAAACATTTTTAAAGTAAAAAGTGAATGAAATTAATGAAAGACATACTATAGTTTATGTTTTATTATATTAAGTCGTATCTCATGATTTTGGAGGTTTGATTTTTTTAATGAAAATTAAACAAAAAAGATACTAGAACTCCTAGCTTTAACACTCTTTTGAAAGCGTTGGATCACAATGAACACAGTGCAAGGTGTGTGACTTGAACCCGGGCCTTCAAATTTCAAGGCAGGATCTTTATCCAGTGAGCTACTGTGGTTGCTCTGCAGCTTCACAAAACAGCAAATAGAAAGTGACGGTACACTAGAGTCTTGCCTCCACTGCTTAACATTCACACATCTAGAATAGTATGTTGTTTTCTCTCGATTTCAACATTCTTCACAAATCCTCAAAAACGAAGAAAAACCGCATACTATAGCATGTTGTCCGAGACCATGTACTATAGCCTTTGGTTTTTCTTCGATTTCGACATTTTTTCAAAAATGCTCAAAAACGATGAAAAACGCCATACTATGGTATGTCGTACGAGACCATGTACTATAGCCTTTGGTTTTTCTTCGATTTCGACATTTTTTCAAAAATGCTCAAAATGCTCAAAAACGATGAAAAACGCCATACTATAGCATGTCGTCCGAGACCATGTACTATAGCCTTTGGTTTTTCTTCGATTTCGACATTTTTTCAAAAATGCTCAAAAACGATGAAAAACGCCATACTATAGCATGTCGTCCGAGACCATGTACTATAGCCTTTGGTTTTTCTTCAATTTCGACATTTTTTCAAAAATGCTCAAAAAAGATGAAAAACGCTATACTATGGTATGTCGTCCGAGACCATGTACTATAGCCTTTGGTTTTTCTTCAATTTTGACATTTTTTCAAAAATCCGCAAAAAAGATGAAAAAGGCATGCTATGGTATGTTGTCCGAGACCATCTACTATAGCCTTTGGTTTTTCTTCGATTTCGACTTTTTAAAAAAAAAATTCTCAAAAATGCTCAAAAACGATGAAAAACGCCATACTATAGTATGTCGTCCGAGACCATGTACTATGGCCTTTGGTTTTTCTTCGATTTCGACATTTTTTTCAAAAATTCTCAAAAACGATGAAAAACGCCATACTATAGTATGTCGTCCGAGACCATGTAGTATAGCCTTTGGTTTTTCTTCGATTTCGACATTTTTTCAAAAATGCTCAAAAACGATGAAAAACGCCATACTATAGCATGTCGTCTGAGACCATGTACTATAGCCTTTGGTTTTTCTTCGATTTCGACATTTTTTCAAAAATGCTCAAAAACGATGAAAAAACGCCATACTATAGCATGTTGTCTAAGACCATGTACTATAGCCTTTGGTTTTTCTTCGATTTAGACATTTTTTCAAATATGCTCAAAAACGATGAAAAACGCCATACTATAGCATGTCGTACGAGACCATGTACTATAGCCTTTGGTTTTTCTTCAACTTCGACATTTTTTCAAAAATGCTCAAAATGCTCAAAAACGATGAAAAACGCCATACTATAGCATGTCGTCCGAGACCATGTACTATAGCCTTTGGTTTTTCTTCGATTTCGACATTTTTTCAAAAATGCTCAAAAACGATGAAAAACGCCAGACTATAGCATGTCGTTCGAGACCATGTACTATAGCCTTTGGTTTTTCTTCGATTTCGACATTTTTTCAAAAATGCTCAAAAACGATGAAAAACGCCATACTATAGCACGTCGTCCGAGACCATGTACTATAGCCTTTGGTTTTTCTTCGATTTCGACATTTTTCAAAAATGCTCAAAAACGATGAAAAACGCCATACTATAGCATGTCGTCCGAGACCATGTACTATAGCCTTTGGTTTTTCTTCAATTTTGACATTTTTTCAAAAAATCCGCAAAAATGATGAAAAAGGCATACTATGGTATGTTGTCCGAGACCATGTACTATAGCCTTTGGTTTTTCTTCGATTTCGACTTTAAAAAAAAATGCTCAAAAATGCTCAAAAACGATGAAAAACGCCATACCATAGTATGTCGTCCGAGACCATGTACTATGGCCTTTGGTTTTTCTTCGATTTCGACATTTTTTCAAAAATGCTCAAAAACGATGAAAAACGCCATACTATAGCATGTCGTCTGAGACCATGTACTATAGCCTTTGGTTTTTCTTCGATTTCGACATTTTTTCAAAAATCCTCAAAAATGATGAAAAAGGCATACCATAGTAGATAAAAAAACAAGACAATAGACAAACGTCCTGGCTTCTGTTCTATGAATTTTGTTACTCAAAGCCAAACGAGGACTCACTCACAGGCTGTACCAAGTAGCTCAGTGTGTTGGTTGCGGGTGAAGTGGTCTTGAGGTTGTGAGTTCAAATCCCACTCAAGTACTTACTTTTAGGAACGATATAAACTGAATTGACCCTCAAAATTTGAAGCACGATATTTCCAAAACGATAAAACATTTCAAAGATTTCTTTTCAAGCAAGCATATCTACCGTACGATGAACCTAAATAACCTTAAATGGGGTTTCTAGGTGAAAGTATGTAGAACTAACAGCATAATAAAGTTTTCCATTTAAAATGCATTGGGCATTAAAGTTAAATAACTCAGAAACTACAAAACATTTTAAAGTATAAAGTTCCAGCATGTATATCTACAGTAAGCTGAATTTAAAAAACATGTGAATGTAGTTTCTAGTGAACGTGACTTTTTGACTTATAATGGGGGTCAATGGCAGCTCCAGGCATATTTAGACCCACTATATTTCTAAAACGATGAAACATTTCAAAGATTGCTTTTCAGGCAAACATCTGCTCCATAAGATCAACAATAATAGCCATAAATGGGTTTTCTAGGTGTAGGACTAATAGCATAATAAAGTTTGTGCTATTTTCATTGAGAATGCATTGGGCATTTAAGTTAAATAATTCAGAAACTACAAAACATTTTTAAAGTAAAAAGTGAATGAAATTAATGAAAGACATACTATAGTTTATGTTTTATTATATTAAGTCGTATCTCATGATTTTGGAGGTTTGATTTTTTTAATGAAAATTAAACAAAAAAAGATACTAGAACTCCTAGCTTTAACACTCTTTTGAAAGCGTTGGATCACAATGAACACAGTGCAAGGTGTGTGACTTGAACCCGGGCCTTCAAATTTCAAGGCAGGATCTTTATCCAGTGAGCTACTGTGGTTGCTCTGCAGCTTCACAAAACAGCAAATAGAAAGTGACAGTACACCAGAGTCTTGCCTCCACTAACATTCACACGTCTAGAATAGTATGTTGATTTCTCTCGATTTCAACATTCTTCACAAATCCTCAAAAACGAAGAAAAACCGCATACTACAGCATGTTGTCCGAGACCATGTACTATAGCCTTTGGTTTTTCTTTGATTTCGACATTTTTCAAAAATGCTCAAAAAAGCTCAAAAACGATGAAAAACGCCATACTATAGTATGTCGTCCGAGACCATGTACTATAGCCTTTGGTTTTTCTTCGATTTCGACATTTTTTCAAAAATGATCAAAAACGATGAAAAACGCCATACTATAGCATGTCGTTCGAGACCATGTACTATAGCCTTTGGTTTTTCTTCGATTTCGACATTTTTTCAAAAATGCTCAAAAACGATGAAAAACGCCATACGATAGCATGTTGTCTGAGACCATGTACTATAGCCTTTGGTTTTTCTTCGACTTCGACATTTTTTTCAAAAATGCTCAAAATGCTCAAAAACGATGAAAAAACGCCATACTATAGCATGTTGTCCGAGACCATGTACTATAGCCTTTGGTTTTTCTTCGATTTCGACATTTTTTCAAAAATGCTCAAAAACGATGAAAAACGCCAGACTATAGCATGTCGTTCGAGACCATGTACTATGGCCTTTGGTTTTTCTTCGATTTCGACATTTTTTCAAAAATGCTCAAAAACGATGAAAAACGCCATACTATAGCACGTCGTCCGAGACCATGTACTATAGCCTTTGGTTTTTCTTCGATTTCGACATTTTTTCAAAAATGCTCAAAAACGATGAAAAACGCCATACTATAGCATGTCGTCCGAGACCATGTACTATAGCCTTTGGTTTTTCTTCAATTTTGACATTTTTTCAAAAATCCGCAAAAATGATGAAAAAGGCATACTATGGTATGTTGTCCGAGACCATGTACTATAGCCTTTGGTTTTTCTTCGATTTCGACTTTATAAAAAAAATGCTCAAAAATGCTCAAAAACGATGAAAAACGCCATACCATAGTATGTCGTCCGAGACCATGTACTATGGCCTTTGGTTTTTCTTCGATTTCGACATTTTTTCAAAAATGCTCAAAAACGATGAAAAACGCCATACTATAGCATGTCGTCTGAGACCATGTACTATAGCCTTTGGTTTTTCTTCGATTTCGACATTTTTTCAAAAATGCTCAAAAACGATGAAAAACGCCATACTATAGCATGTCGTCCGAGACCATGTACTATAGCCTTTGGTTTTTCTTCGATTTCAACATTTTTCAAAAATGCTCAAAAACGATGAAAAACGCCATACTATAGCATGTCATCCGAGACCATGTACTATAGCCTTTGGTTTTTCTTCAATTTCGACATTTTTTCAAAAATGCTCAAAAAAGATGAAAAACGCTATACTATAGTATGTCGTCCGAGACCATGTACTATAGCCTTTGGTTTTTCTTCAATTTTGACATTTTTTCAAAAATCCGCAAAAAAGATGAAAAAGGCATGCTATGGTATGTTGTCCGAGACCATGTACTATAGCCTTTGGTTTTTCTTCGATTTCGACATTTTTTCAAAAATCCTCAAAAATGATGAAAAAGGCATACCATAGTAGATAAAAAAACAAGACAATAGACAAACGTCCTGGCTTCTGTTCTATGAATTTTGTTACTCAAAGCCAAACGAGGACTCACTCACAGGCTGTACCAAGTAGCTCAGTGTGTTGGTTGCGGGTGAAGTGGTCATGAGGTTGTGAGTTCAAACCCCACTTAAGTACTTACTTTTAGGAACGATATAAACTGAATTGACCCTCAAAATTTGAAGCACGATATTTCCAAAACGATAAAACATTTCAAAGATTTCTTTTCAAGCAAGCATATCTACCGTACGATGAACCTAAATAACCTTAAATGGGGTTTCTAGGTGAAAGTATGTAGAACTAACAGCATAATAAAGTTTTCCATTTAAAATGCATTGGGCATTAAAGTTAAATAACTCAGAAACTACAAAACATTTCAAAGTATAAAGTTCCAGCATGTATATCTACAGTAAGCTGAATTTAAAAAACATGTGAATGTAGTTTCTAGTGAACGTGACTTTTTGACTTATAATGGGGGTCAATGGCAGCTCCAGGCATATTTAGACCCACTATATTTCTAAAACGATGAAACATTTCAAAGATTGCTTTTCAGGCAAACATCTGCTCCATAAGATCAACAATAATAGCCATAAATGGGTTTTCTAGGTGTAGGACTAATAGCATAATAAAGTTTGTGCTATTTTCATTGAGAATGCATTGGGCATTTAAGTTAAATAATTCAGAAACTACAAAACATTTTTAAAGTAAAAAGTGAATGAAATTAATGAAAGACATACTATAGTTTATGTTTTATTATATTAAGTCGTATCTCATGATTTTGGAGGTTTGATTTTTTTAATGAAAATTAAACAAAGAAGATACTAGAACTCCTAGCTTTAACACTCTTTTGAAAGCGTTGGATCACAAGAACACAGTGCAAGGTGTGTGACTTGAACCCGGGCCTTCAAATTTCAAGGCAGGATCTTTATCCAGTGAGCTACTGTGGTTGCTCTGCAGCTTCACAAAACAGCAAATAGAAAGTGACAGTACACCAGAGTCTTGCCTCCACTAACATTCACACGTCTAGAATAGTATGTTGATTTCTCTCGATTTCAACATTCTTCACAAATCCTCAAAAACGAAGAAAAACCGCATACTACAGCATGTTGTCCGAGACCATGTAGTATAGCCTTTGGTTTTCTTCGATTTCGATATTTTTTCAAAAATGCTCAAAAAAGCTCAAAAACGATGAAAAACGCCATACTATAGTATGTCGTCCGAGACCATGTACTATAGCCTTTGGTTTTTCTTCGATTTCGACATTTTTTCAAAAATGATCAAAAACGATGAAAAACGCCATACTATAGCATGTCGTTCGAGACCATGTACTATAGCCTTTGGTTTTTCTTCGATTTCGACATTTTTTCAAAAATGCTCAAAAACGATGAAAAACGCCATACTATAGCATGTCGTCCGAGACCATGTACTATAGCCTTTGGTTTTTCTTCGATTTCGACTTTTTTTCAAAAATGCTCAAAAACGATGAAAAACGCCATACTATAGCATGTTGTCTGAGACCATGTACTATAGCCTTTGGTTTTTCTTCGATTTAGACATTTTTTCAAATATGCTCAAAAACGATGAAAAACGCCATACTATAGCATGTCGTACGAGACCATGTACTATAGCCTTTGGTTTTTCTTCGACTTCGACATTTTTTCAAAAATGCTCAAAATGCTCAAAAACGATGAAAAACGCCATACTACAGCATGTCGTCCGAGACCATGTACTATAGCCTTTGGTTTTTCTTCAATTTTGACATTTTTTCAAAAATCCGCAAAAATGATGAAAAAGGCATACTATGGTATGTTGTCGGAGACCATGTACTATAGCCTTTGGTTTTTCTTCGATTTCGACTTAAAAAAAAAATGCTCAAAAATGCTCAAAAACGATGAAAAACACCGTACCATAGTATGTCGTCCGAGACCATGTACTATGGCCTTTGGTTTTTCTTTGATTTCGACATTTTTTCAAAAATGTTCAAAAACGATGAAAAACGCCATACTATAGCATGTCGTCTGAGACCATGTACTATAGCCTTTGGTTTTTCTTTGATTTCGACATTTTTTCAAAAATCCTCAAAAATGATGAAAAAGGCATACCATAGTAGATAAAAAAAAAAAGACATTATACAAATGTCCTGGCTTCTGTTCTATGAATTTTGTTACTCAAAGCCAAAAGAAGACTCACTCACAGGTTGACCAAGTAGCTCAGTGCGTTGGTTGCGGGTGAAGTGATCTTGAGGTTGTGAGTTCAAACCCCACTCAAGTACTTACTTTTAGGAACGATATAAACTGAATCGACCCTCAAAATTGGAAGCACGATATTTCCAAAACGATAAAACATTTCAAAGATTTCTTTTCAAGCAAGCATATCTACCGTACGGTGAACCTAAATAACCTTAAATGGGGTTTCTAGGTGAAAGTATGTAGAACTAACAGCATAATAAAGTTTTCCATTGAAAATGCATTGGGCATTAAAGTTAAATAACTCAGAAACTACAAAACATTTCAAAGTAAAAAGTTCCAGCATGTATATCTACAGTAAACTGAATTTAAAAAACATGTGAATGTAGTTTCTAGTGAACATGACTTTTTGACTTATAATGGGGGTCAATGGCAGCTCCAGGTATATTTTGACCCACTATATTTCTAAAACGATGAAACATTTCAAAGATTGCGTTTCAGGCAAACATCTGCTCCATAAGATCAACAATAATAGCCATAAATGGGTTTTCTAGGTGTAGGACTAATAGCACAATAAAGTTTGTGCTATTTTCATTGAGAATGCATTGGGCATTTAAGTTAAATAACTCAGAAACTACAAAACATTTTTAAAGTAAAAAGTGAATGAAATTAATTAATTAAAGACATAGTATAGTTTATGTTTTATTATATTAAGTCGTATCTCATGATTATGGAGGTTTGATTTTTTTTAATGAAAATTAAACAAAAAAAAGATACTAGAACTCCTAGCTTTAACACTCTTTTGAAAGCGTTGGATCACAATGAACACAGTGCAAGGTGTGTGACTTGAACCCGGGCCTTCAAATTTCAAGGCAGGATCTTTATCCAGTGAGCTACTGTGGTTGCTCTGCAGCTTCACAAAACAGCAAATAGAAAGTGACAGTACACTAGAGTCTTGCCTCCACTGCTTAACATTCACACGTCTAGAATAGTATGTTGTTTTCTCTCGATTTCAACATTCTTCACAAATCCTCAAAAACGAAGAAAAACCGCATACTATAGCATGTTGTCCGAGTCATGTACTATAGCCTTTGGTTTTTCTTCGATTTCGACATTTTTTCAAAAATGCTCAAAAACGATGAAAAACGCCATACTATAGCATGTCGTCCGAGACCATGTACTATAGCCTTTGGTTTTTCTTCGATTTCAACATTTTTCAAAAATGCTCAAAAACGATGAAAAACGCCATACTATAGCATGTCATCCGAGACCATGTACTATAGCCTTTGGTTTTTCTTCAATTTCGACATTTTTTCAAAAATGCTCAAAAAAGATGAAAAACGCTATACTATAGTATGTCGTCCGAGACCATGTACTATAGCCTTTGGTTTTTCTTCAATTTTGACATTTTTTCAAAAATCCGCAAAAAAGATGAAAAAGGCATGCTATGGTATGTTGTCCGAGACCATGTACTATAGCCTTTGTTTTTTCTTCGATTTCGACTTTTTTTCAAAAACGATGAAAAACGTAGCATGTCGCCTGAGACCATGTACTATAGCCTTTGGTTTTTCTTCGATTTCGACATTTTTTTCAAAAATCCTCAAAAATGATGAAAAAGGCATACCATAGTAGATAAAAAAAAACAAGACAATAGACAAACGTCCTGGCTTCTGTTCTATGAATTTTGTTACTCAAAGCCAAACGAGGACTCACTCACAGGCTGTACCAAGTAGCTCAGTGTGTTGGTTGCAGGTGAAGTGGTCTTGAGGTTGTGAGTTCAAACCCCACTCAAGTACTTACTTTTAGGAACGATATAAACTGAATTGACCCTCAAAATTTGAAGCACGATATTTCCAAAACGATAAAACATTTCAAAGATTTCTTTTCAAGCAAGCATATCTACCGTACGATGAACCTAAATAACCTTAAATGGGGTTTCTAGGTGAAAGTATGTAGAACTAACAGCATAATAAAGTTTTCCATTGAAAATGCATTGGGCATTAAAGTTAAATAACTCAGAAACTACAAAACATTTCAAAGTAAAAAGTTCCAGCATGTATATCTACAGTAAGCTGAATTTAAAAAACATGTGAATGTAGTTTCTAGTGAACGTGACTTTTTGACTTATAATGGGGGTCAATGGCAGCTCCAGGCATATTTAGACCCACTATATTTCTAAAACGATGAAACATTTCAAAGATTGCTTTTCAGGCAAACATCTGCTCCATAAGATCAACAAATAATAGCCATAAATGGGTTTTCTAGGTGTAGGACTAATAGCATAATAAAGTTTGTGCTATTTTCATTGAGAATGCATTGGGCATTTAAGTTAAATAATTCAGAAACTACAAAACATTTTTAAAGTAAAAAGTGAATGAAATTAATGAAAGACATACTATAGTTTATGTTTTATTATATTAAGTCGTATCTCATGATTTTGGAGGTTTGATTTTTTTAATGAAAATTAAACAAAAAAAGATACTAGAACTCCTAGCTTTAACACTCTTTTGAAAGCGTTGGATCACAATGAACACAGTGCAAGGTGTGTGACTTGAACCCGGGCCTTCAAATTTCAAGGCAGGATCTTTATCCAGTGAGCTACTGTGGTTGCTCTGCAGCTTCACAAAACAGCAAATAGAAAGTGACAGTACACCAGAGTCTTGCCTCCACTAACATTCACACGTCTAGAATAGTATGTTGATTTCTCTCGATTTCAACATTCTTCACAAATCCTCAAAAACGAAGAAAAAACGCATACTACAGCATGTTGTCCGAGACCATGTACTATAGCCTTTGGTTTTTCTTCGATTTCGACATTTTTTCAAAAATGCTCAAAAAAGCTCAAAAACGATGAAAAACGCCATACTATAGTATGTCGTCCGAGACCATGTACTATAGCCTTTGGTTTTTCTTCGATTTCGACATTTTTTCAAAAATGATCAAAAACGATGAAAAACGCCATACTATAGCATGTCGTTCGAGACCATGTACTATAGCCTTTGGTTTTTCTTCGATTTCGACATTTTTTCAAAAATGCTCAAAAACGATGAAAAACGCCATACTATAGCATGTCGTCCGAGACCATGTACTATAGCCTTTGGTTTTTCTTCGATTTCGACTTTTTTTCAAAAATGCTCAAAAACGATGAAAAACGCCATACTATAGCATGTTGTCTGAGACCATGTACTATAGCCTTTGGTTTTTCTTCGATTTAGACATTTTTTCAAATATGCTCAAAAACGATGAAAAACGCCATACTATAGCATGTCGTACGAGACCATGTACTATAGCCTTTGGTTTTTCTTCGACTTCGACATTTTTTCAAAAATGCTCAAAATGCTCAAAAACGATGAAAAACGCCATACTATAGCATGTCGTCCGAGACCATGTACTATAGCCTTTGGTTTTTCTTCGATTTCGACATTTTTTCAAAAATGCTCAAAAACGATGAAAAACGCCATACTATAGCATGTCGTCTGAGACCATGTACTATAGCCTTTGGTTTTTCTCAATCCTCAAAAATGAAGAAAAAACGCATACTACAGCATGTTGTCCGAGACCATGTACTATAGCCTTTGGTTTTTCTTCGATTTCGACATTTTTTCAAAAATGCTCAAAAAAGCTCAAAAACGATGAAAAACGCCATACTATAGCATGTCGTCCGAGACCATGTACTATAGCCTTTGGTTTTTCTTCGATTTCGACATTTTTTCAAAAATGATCAAAAACGATGAAAAACGCCATACTATAGCATGTCGTTCGAGACCATGTACTATAGCCTTTGGTTTTTCTTCAATTTCGACATTTTTTCAAAAATGCTCAAAAACGATGAAAAACGCCATACTATAGCATGTCGTCTGAGACCATGTACTATAGCCTTTGGTTTTTCTTTGATTTCGACATTTTTCAAAAATCCTCAAAAATGATGAAAAAGGCATACCATAGTAGATAAAAAAAAGACATTATACAAATGTCCTGGCTTCTGTTCTATGAATTTTGTTACTCAAAGCCAAATGAAGACTCACTCACAGGTTGACCAAGTAGCTCAGTGCGTTGGTTGCGGGTGAAGTGATCTTGAGGTTGTGAGTTCAAACCCCACTCAAGTACTTACTTTTAGGAACGATATAAACTGAATCGACCCTCAAAATTGGAAGCACGATATTTCTAAAACGATAAAACATTTCAAAGATTTCTTTTCAAGCAAGCATATCTACCGTACGGTGAACCTAAATAACCTTAAATGGGGTTTCTAGGTGAAAGTATGTAGAACTAACAGCATAATAAAGTTTTCCATTGAAAATGCATTGGGCATTAAAGTTAAATAACTCAGAAACTACAAAACATTTCAAAGTAAAAAGTTCCAGCATGTATATCTACAGTAAGCTGAATTTAAAAAACATGTGAATGTAGTTTCTAGTGAACGTGACTTTTTGACTTATAATGGGGGTCAATGGCAGCTCCAGGCATATTTAGACCCACTATATTTCTAAAACGATGAAACATTTCAAAGATTGCTTTTCAGGCAAACATCTGCTCCATAAGATCAACAATAATAGCCATAAATGGGTTTTCTAGGTGTAGGACTAATAGCATAATAAAGTTTGTGCTATTTTCATTGAGAATGCATTGGGCATTTAAGTTAAATAATTCAGAAACTACAAAACATTTTTAAAGTAAAAAGTGAATGAAATTAATGAAAGACATACTATAGTTTATGTTTTATTATATTAAGTCGTATCTCATGATTTTGGAGGTTTGATTTTTTTTTATGAAAATTAAACAAAAAAAGATACTAGAACTCCTAGCTTTAACACTCTTTTGAAAGCGTTGGATCACAATGAACACAGTGCAAGGTGTGTGACTTGAACCCGGGCCTTCAAATTTCAAGGCAGGATCTTTATCCAGCGAGCTACTGTGGTTGCTCTGCAGCTTCACAAAACAGCAAATAGAAAGTGACAGTACACCAGAGTCTTGCCTCCACTGCTTAACATTCACACGTCTAGAATAGTATGTTGTTTTCTCTCGATTTCAACATTCTTCACAAATCCTCAAAAACGAAGAAAAAACGCATACTACAGCATGTTGTCCGAGACCATGTACTATAGCCTTTGGTTTTTCTTCGATTTCGACATTTTTTCAAAAATGCTCAAAAAAGCTCAAAAACGATGAAAAACGCCATACTATAGCATGTCGTCCGAGACCATGTACTATAGCCTTTGGTTTTTCTTCGATTTCGACATTTTTTCAAAAATGATCAAAAACGATGAAAAACGCCATACTATAGCATGTCGTTCGAGACCATGTACTATAGCCTTTGGTTTTTCTTCAATTTCGACATTTTTTCAAAAATGCTCAAAAACGATGAAAAACGCCATACTATAGCATGTCGTCCGAGACCATGTACTATAGCCTTTGGTTTTTCTTCGATTTCGACTTTTTTTCAAAAATGCTCAAAAACGATGAAAAACGCCATACTATAGCATGTCGTCTGAGACCATGTACTATAGCCTTTGGTTTTTCTTCGATTTAGACATTTTTTCAAATATGCTCAAAAACGATGAAAAAGGCCATACTAGCATGTCGTACGAGACCATGTACTATAGCCTTTGGTTTTTCTTCGATTTCGACATTTTTTCAAAAATGCTCAAAAACGATGAAAAACGCCATACTATAGCACGTCGTCCGAGACCATGTACTATAGCCTTTGGTTTTTCTTCGATTTCGACATTTTTCAAAAATGCTCAAAAACGATGAAAAACGCCATACTATAGCATGTCGTCCGAGACCATGTACTATAGCCTTTGGTTTTTCTTCAATTTTGACATTTTTTCAAAAATCCGCAAAAATGATGAAAAAGGCATACTATGGTATGTTGTCCGAGACCATGTACTATAGCCTTTGGTTTTTCTTCGATTTCGACTTTTTAAAAAAAAATGCTCAAAAATGCTCAAAAACGATGAAAAACGCCATACCATAGTATGTCGTCCGAGACCATGTACTATAGCCTTTGGTTTTTCTTCGATTTCGACATTTTTTCAAAAATCCTCAAAAATGATGAAAAAGGCATACCATAGTAGATAAAAAAAACAAGACAATAGACAAACGTCCTGGCTTCTGTTCTATGAATTTTGTTACTCAAAGCCAAACGAGGACTCACTCACAGGCTGTACCAAGTAGCTCAGTGTGTTGGTTGCAGGTGAAGTGGTCTTGAGGTTGTGAGTTCAAACCCCACTCAAGTACTTACTTTTAGGAACGATATAAACTGAATTGACCCTCAAAATTTGAAGCACGATATTTCCAAAACGATAAAACATTTCAAAGATTTCTTTTCAAGCAAGCATATCTACCGTACGATGAACCTAAATAACCTTAAATGGGGTTTCTAGGTGAAAGTATGTAGAACTAACAGCATAATAAAGTTTTCCATTTAAAATGCATTGGGCATTAAAGTTAAATAACTCAGAAACTACAAAACATTTCAAAGTATAAAGTTCCAGCATGTATATCTACAGTAAGCTGAATTTAAAAAAACATGTGAATGTAGTTTCTAGTGAACGTGACTTTTTGACTTATAATGGGGGTCAATGGCAGCTCCAGGCATATTTAGACCCACTATATTTCTAAAACGATGAAACATTTCAAAGATTGCTTTTCAGGCAAACATCTGCTCCATAAGATCAACGTTAATAGCCATAAATGGGTTTTATAGGTGTAGGACTAATAGCATAATAAAGTTTGTGCTATTTTCATTGAGAATGTTTGATTTTTTTTAATGAAAATTAAACAAAAAAAGATACTAGAACTCCTAGCTTTAACACTCTTTTGAAAGCGTTGGATCACAATGAACACATTGCAAGGTGTGTGACTTGAACCCGGGCCTTCAAATTTCAAGGCAGGATCTTTATCCAGTGAGCTACTGTGGTTGCTCTGCATCTTCACAAAACAGCAGATAGAAAGTGACAGTACACCAGAGTCTTGCCTCCACTGCTTAACATTCACACGTCTAGAATAGTATGTTGTTTTCTCTCGATTTCAACATTCTTCACAAATCCTCAAAAACGAAGAAAAACCGCATACTACAGCATGTTGTCCGAGACCATGTACTATAGCCTTTGGTTTTTCTTCGATTTCGACATTTTTTCAAAAATGCTCAAAAACGATGAAAAACGCCATACTATGGCATGTCGTCCGAGACCATGTACTATAGCCTTTGGTTTTTCTTCGATTTCGACATTTTTTCAAAAATGCTCAAAAACGATGAAAAACGCCATACTATAGTATGTCGTACGAGACCATGTACTATAGCCTTTGGTTTTTCTTCGATTTTACATTTTTTCAAAAATGCTCAAAATGCTCAAAAACGATGAAAAACGCCATACTATAGCATGTCGTCCGAGACCATGTACTATAGCCTTTGGTTTTTCTTCGATTTCGACATTTTTTCAAAAATGCTCAAAAACGATGAAAAACGCCATACTATAGCATGTCATCCGAGACCATGTACTATAGCCTTTGGTTTTTCTTCGATTTCGACTTTCTTTAAAAAATGCTCAAAAACGATGAAAAACGCCATACTATAGTATGTCGTCCGAGACCATGTACTATAGCCTTTGGTTTTTCTTCAATTTCGACATTTTTTTCAAAAATGCTCAAAAAAGATGAAAAGCGCTATACTATAGTATGTCGTCCGAGACCATGTACTATGGCCTTTGGTTTTTCTTCGATTTCGACATTTTTTCAAAAATTCTCAAAAACGATGAAAAACGCCATACTATAGCATGTCGTCCGAGACCATGTAGTATAGCCTTTGGTCTTTCTTTGATTTCGACATTTTTTCAAAAATGCTCAAAAACGATGAAAAACGCCATACTATAGTACAGGGGTCCCCAAAGCTTTTCCAGGGAGGGCCACATAACCAATAATCAGCAGGGGTGCTGATTATGTAAACCGGGGTGTCGATGATGTTTTCCACAAACACATAGCCAATTATTAATAACTCTTTTTGAGATCATATAAGCCTCTCTGTTGTTTATTTTTACAGGCCATAGTAAATGCTGCATTCATGGTCTGGTAAAGGGCAGTTGTTTTACAGACCATAGTAAATGCTGCAGATGAGTATTAACTAGTCTAGTCTTTCTTGCACAATGCTGTTTGGATGAATATCCACAAATTCAATTATTTGCGGATATTTTTAGTTTTTTACTATTAGTATTTATACAGCATTTGGACCAATTATACAGGTATATCTAATATCTAGATTCTGAATCCTCATTCAATCCCCATTTACATGAATCATGAGACATAACCTATATTTAACACCCTTGTTAATTAGTATAACATATTAGGCCAATCTATAACATATCAAGTCAAATCATTCAAAATATATAATAATAAAAAAGACAAAAATCAACTATCGACTAAGAGATTGCTAGTCGACTAAGACTCATTCCGATTGATTATTCAACTGTTCGTGTTCAACTCCCACCCCGCCTCTCCTCATTGTACATTTCTCTTTTCCCTTTTTTACCTCCACTATGATTTTGCCTCCATGATTTGCTGCTTCTGATTTTACTGAAGTAGTTGTTTTGTATGTACGGTATTTGAATGCCTCAATGAAATGAACAAGTTGGCCACTATTGTAAACAAGTGTATGCTTAACTAGTGTGCCCAATCAGCTTTTTCAGATTTGATGCAGTTGTACTTGAATTGTACTGTAATTCTCCAAGCTGTTATCAGTTTTGTAGCAGTGTGTACTTGACTTGTTGTACTGTAACTCTCATCTCTGTTAATAAAAATTTCATTCATTCATTCATTCATTCATTCATTCATTCATTCATTCAACTTATCAAAGTCAGCCCTAGTATGACATGATGTTGCTGTGAGCTTGTGGAGCTGCTATTTTTTATGGATTTTAAGTATTTGAACTGATTGTGATTGTACATAGGCCTAAATATAAAGTAGTTTGGGAATGACTGATTGTATGGCAGTATGCACCATCTCATCTCCAGCACAATAGTGACATCTAGCGGCGAGCTGCATCCCCTGCAACTACGCAGATTACGTAGATTACGTAGTTCATGTTTTGACGTTTCGTGAATACGTCGCAAGACCTTGAGAGCGTAGGCATGTTTTTGTCACATTTCACCTGCATTTCACACCTTCTGTGAATACGGCGCAAGACCTTGACAGCGTACGCAGTCTGCTTAGTTTTTGACGTAACGTCTGGCGGTGCGATTAGAGTACTGGATGGGCGCCAGTGCTTTGTTTGGAACTATGTTAGTTCCAAACATGCGCTTTTCAGCCAATAGCCGTCTCCGATACCAATATAGACATGCATACCAACCATTATCAAGCCATTTATGCTTGATATTGCTTGCTATTGTGACATGCATACCGACCATTATCAAGCCATTTTACTGATATGCAGGTAGATCACATGACAGCCCCCAAACATATAGAACATAGGCGATTTTAAGGGGGGGCACCCTTACAGATCTGTAACTCTTGAGAGCGCTAAAATGAAATAAAATGAAGTGCATTAGGCGGCGGCCTATTCTTAAACACTGTAACAGTAAGTAACACAATCACCACTATTTCAAAAAAAGTGTGGGCACCCCTGCTATAAACCATCTGAAGAAACATGTCGTCTATTGAGGAAACTGAAAAGAGTTTACAATTTCTTATTCTTCTACACTCAAAGACGTTTTTTTAATATGGAAAAGTAACATGTTGTGTATGTTCTGTTTTCTTATTTTCTTTTCTCTATTGCTTGATATTGTAAAGGCTACAAATAAAGCTCTAGTTGTGTACATGTCGTTTATTGTTATTGAGGAAACAGTTTACAATTTATTATTCTTCTACACTCCACACAGTATATTCCATGTGTACTTTTAAATGTCCCATTTAGTTATATTACATTAATCTGTAAATGTATTAGTGCACGTATAATTTGTCTAACAAGTAGCCTAGCCTATACCCAGATAGCAAAATGAATTGATTCAACGTTGAATTTTGGTTGAATCAATGCAAAATGCATTGATTCAACGTTGAATTTTGGTTGAATCAATGCATGTTGCTATCTGGGAGCCTAGCCTATAGGCAGTAATAATAATTTGCAATTTTGTTTAATCATTTAATCCTCTATTTGTTTAATCCTGTACTTCTAACTGTGCAGACTAAATGTGCTTTGAAAAGTTCAAGTACTTGAGTGGGGTTTGAACTCATGACCTCTGGATCATGGGCGTCTGTATGTGTAACACCCGGGATTCAAACTCAGGTCTCCAGCGTGAAAGTCAAACATCTTAACCACTAGACTGAGTCAATGGGACTAGACAATGGGAGTTCCCTGATTTTTCCTAGATTTCGACTTTTTTTTTTTTTTTTCCAAAATTGCTCAAAAACGATTAAAAACACCATACTATAGTATGTCGTCCAAGACCATGTACTATATACAGGTATAGCCTTTGCTTTTTCTTCGATTTCGACATTTTTTCAAAAAAAGCTCAAAAACGATGAAAAACTGTATACTATCCCTAGTCAAAAAATGCTATAGGATTTTAGAAAAGTCCAATAGAAAAATCCTTTCAGATGTTGGAACAAATCCTATTGGATTCATAAGAATCCTATAGGATCTTATAAGATCTTATAAGAAGGAATCCTATGAGAAAATCCTATAGGATTTTCTCATAGGATTCCTATAGGATTTGGGGAAAAATCCTATAGGATGCTATTGGAATCCTATTGTTCCAAAATCTGATAGGACTTTTCTATTGGAATCTTACAGGATCTGTGATTTGAACCCAGGGTTCCAGATTTCCAGGCAGAATCTTTACCCAGTGAGCCACTGTGCTTTTTTGTTCACAAAATTCCAAGTAGAAAGTGACAGCAACACCAGACACTTGCTTCCATTGTTCGTAACGTTCAAACATCTATAATATGCTGTTTTTCATCATTTTTGAGAAATTTTGAAAAATGTCGAAATTGAGGAAAGCGACAGGCTATAACACATGGTCTTGGATAACATGCTATAGTAGGCCTATGCCGTTTTTCTTTTTTTTGTGGATTTTCGAAAAAATGTCGAAATCGAAGAAAAACCAAAGGCAATGGTACATGCTCTCAGACAACATGCTCTATTATGCCGTTTTTCATCGTTTTTAAGGATTTTTGAAAAATGACGAAATCAAAGAAAAACAACAGGCTACAGTTCATGATTTCAGACAGCATGCTATAGTATGCTGTCATCAGAGATTTCAAATCTCCCTCTGGGATTTGACCCCAGAACTTTAAACTAGGCAGGATCTTTACCCAGTGAGCTACAGTGTTTGGGTGATGCATTCACAAAATGCCAAGCAAAAAGTGCCAGAAGCACCAGAGGCTTGCTTCCATTGTTTCCCAACATCCAAACATCTCTAGTCTGCCATGTTTCATCTTAGAAAATTGTCGAGATCGAGAATTTTCGACATACTATAGTATGTCAAAAATCGTTGTTTTTGAGGATTTTCGAAATCGAAGCAAAATGACAGGCTATAGTACATGGTCTTGAACAACATGATATAGTATGCCGTTTTTCATCATTCTTGAGGATTTTTGAAAAATGTCGAAATCGACCCACACACACACAAATTCTCCACCAATATAAAAGAGTTACTGTAATGTACACTTTAAGTGAGCAAAACATTGAAACAGTGAAAGATACATTTTGTTTTATTGCACTTTTACCATGATGCAACGAAACTCCACAGAAACAATGAGTCAGAATAAAAAATAAAAGAAGCATTTGCAAGGCTGAGACGTATCCTCTAAGGGCTTCCACGGCTCCACCTGTATCTCCACACACAGTACTGACACAGGACTAGATGGAGATGTATAGAAAAGTTGTGGAATTGACAGAGTCCGCATACACATACATTAAGATCTGGGCATCTTATCTATCACTTGTATCTGGGGAATAATATATCCTTTAACCCATTCAGTTAGGAAACCAAACATTCAAGTATTTCTATCATTGCACAGGCACTAGATGTTCCTACTGTATATATTAAAATTTCAGCCAGTAACCGCTCCTTTGAGTTTTCTATTCTTTTCTTCTTTTTTTCTTATTCTTTTTTGAGCTGTCATCAGCTGTTTGGAGGGAATGAAATGTACATCATGAAGTATAATCTCTCAAACAACAGCAACACCTGGACATATTACAAAAAAAACAAAAACAAAAATAAAATAATAATATAAAACGTTTAGTGTCACATTTGGCTTTTTTCGATGCCATAACTTTTTGGCACCATAAATATGACCTCAACAGCAGTTGGAAACGGATTATATGTTGTAAACATGGGCTTAGACACGTACAGTCTTAATCAGAAACACATGAATGGACACATGTTTGGATTTAAGGAGACTGGATTATTGTTCCGGGATGATATTATGGTATCTGATTTTCATTTTGGTTTAGCTGTAAACCAAGACAAGGTTAAACAATAGCTTAGGTTAACTTAATACTTTGTCGACCAAATGTGTCAGGTGACAAAATAAACTTACGTTCAAGTAAAAAAGGGTTGACAAATATATATAATTTTTGTGTCGTATGACACTGTCAATGACGTATGAATTAGCTTCAGGGTGGAATGGAAAAATGAGACAGTCACCAACAAAGGTGGACCTACGCTGATGGAGGCAATGGTACAGCAATGCATGCACTGCTTTTGCACAGGCCAGTTATGCCCTCTTGTGGCCAGATGGGTTAAGTGCAAATCTGACGATGTCGCATTAATTCAGTCTTGACGTAAATAAATTCTGATGTTGATTATGTATTATTCATTTCAAATAATAAATACAAAAATCAATAAATAGCCTCTCAAGGACATAACTGATAACCGATAGAGGGAAAAAAAAGACTATTCCAGGAGTAAACCGGCACTCCAATCACATATTTCCATTTGAAAAATAAACAAACAAAAACAAAACAAAATAAAACAAACAAACAAAAAAAAAACATCTGAAAAAGATCAATAAAACAATAAAAAAGACATTATGCAATAAAACATTTCTTGTTTACGTATTAAAACGACAAAGAAGTAAGTTTCCTTAACCTCTGCAATCAAAACACTAGCAATACCAGAACACAATTCAGCTATGAAGACGAAGGGGGAGGAGTTGGGGTGGGGGGGTGAGGTTTGGGGGGGTAGGGGTGGGTGTAGAAGAATCTATACAAGTCCCTCAGAATTCACTGAATTCAAAAAGGTGTCCTAAACAAGACGAAGACAAATGCATCTCTTGCAAGACTTTCATGGTTTGGATGGTGCTGCAGTGGGTCGGTTGGTCGGTCGTGGTGATTGTTAGGATCAGCTGTGATAAAGTGGCCTATTAGGACTCTTCGGGGCAAAGAGTCTATAGGTAAAGCAGGGTGTGGTCCAGTTTACTGCCATATTTCCATTCTCTCCCTGTGCGTTGAAAACGGAACAGTACCAACACATCGTGTCCAACCCTCGGTAAAAGGTTAAGAAGTCATTGCACCTTTTGGACCGCACCCATGCAGTCCTATATATCCGCCGGGGGGGCTGGTATAGTTCCAGATAGCTCAGTCCCCTGCAGAACGGGTGACACTTTTCCTGTGTCTAAAGTCAACACATGGGACCTCTGAGAAAATGTTATGTACAGATGGACGTCATCTGTTACACAATACAGCAGTCCAAGTTCAAGACGATGACTTTAGCGCAGTGTTGTGTCGCCATGCTTTCAGTACTATCCTCAACTCCGAGGTGAGTTTAGCTCCAGGTGCCCCAGCCAGCTACCTCCGCCGTGGGGCCGTGTGGGTGTGGTCCGTCCCTCGATCTCCCTGGAGGTCATCCTCCACCACGTTGCTGTAGCCCTCCTTTTCAATGCAGTCGGCCACCACCCTTAGTACCTATACGTATAACCCATGGAAATACAGTATTATGACAATTATGTTAGAACAGATTTAAGTGATCAAACCCAAAGCAACACGGTTAGGACTGGGATGAATTAGTGACGTCTTGATTGCGGCCAGATCAAGGCAATCCAAGACTACTTAGTCAAATACTGGCCCAGAATATCACCTGATTTCAACCAAAATAAATCCTGTCCACTAAAAACGGACGTCCCTGGATGAATCAGGGATTGAGGCCAGACTAACTTAAAGGTAGGGGAAGTGATTTGAAATTCATGGTGTAGTACCAGCCTGGTGCACTAGGGGCCCCCAAAAGTAGCTACACTATGTGAACCTGCTGCTCTCTCCTGATTGGAGGAGAATTGTGGTGACCTGGGGAACTTTTATTAGCTCCTCTGCTAACGTGGGGGAGGGGGAAACTCCATATGTGGTTTCCACACCTTATAATAGAGCATTTTAACAGAAAAAAATATTTTTTGGGTGATATCTGACAAAAGTGAAATCACTTCCCCTACCTTTAAATCAACCATAATAAAAGCCAGATCTGGCGCAGAATATCTTATCTATAGATTTACTATCAATCCGACTCTCTCTGATTCATCCAGGGTCGTCGTTTTTACTGGTCAGGATTTGTGTTGGTTGAAATCAGGTGATATTCTGGGCCAGATTTGACTAGTCTTGGAATGGCTTGATCTGTCCACAATCAAGACATCACTAATTCATTACGGTCCTGACCGTGTTTGCTGGGGACACATTGAAAGATTTCCTAAACTGCTCAAAAACAGAGACAAACTCAACAATTTATTGGCATGAGAAAGCATACACAATAGGTGGGAATAGAGTTCACCCACTTCCTATCTATTTTCATTACAGAGAGAGTGAGAACTAAAGCAGTTACCTGGCGTAATCTCCGGTCCATGGCCTCCAGGTGTGGCTGTATGAGGATGGGGCTGAGTCGGTCTCTTACCAGGGACTCAGACATCAGGGTGGAGAGCTGGTACTCCTCCTTTGCCAGGAGCTGTAGACGCAGATGGGTCGACTTCCTCAGCCTGAAGGTAACAGACAGGAGATTAATGTGTAATTGGTGTAATTCAAAACTCTCTCACACCCCCACACACAATCGTGTAGGAGCCACAAAGGGCCGTGTATGGTCTCTGCTCTTTTCCCCTCTATACAGATAATTGAGGAGGCAGTCCCAATGACAACTTCTTTATATTACTTGTTATCTAAAAATTATAACATACAACATAGAGCTGAGCAGTCTCTCCCCTCTCGAGGCGTCACCCAAGTTGCCCCAGAAATGAATTCCCCATGCATTTTTCTCATAGACTTTTCGAAAATAATTTATCTGGGCGATTTTGCCGTGGACAACGCCAACTCGGGTCGTGACACAACGTGACGACACACACAGTGTTTTGTCACAATCAAATAATTTCTAAAAAGAAAAACGAAACAAAAAGTGTTGTATCCTTCCATTTTCCCCTGCTTGCTATTAGATATTGTACGGTAATATTGTGTTAAATCATTTTCAAAAAGCCTATGAGGAAAATGAATGGGGAAATCATTTCTGGGGCAAGGGCGACATCACGAGAGGGACGGGACCGCTCACAAATATTCGCAAATGAAGACAAGAGTTAGTACTACATAGCATATGAAAGTCACTACAACTAAATAATATAATGTTTGACGTGATGCACATTCCTTATCGTATTTTCTGTTGGCTGGAAACCCAATATGTCCAAGGGTACAAACCTTAACCCAGAATAGCAGATAGTGTTTCCTACTATTTTTGACCCCCTTTGTGTGATGATCAAATATATGATCAAATATTCATTTACAAAGAACCACAAAATACAGAGATACGCAGCTTCTGCCCAACAGCAACAATATATAACAATAACGTTAAACTATATGGGGGTGAATTGGGTTAATAGTTAAAATACTATGTTTCAACTACTCATTCGATCCAGGCTCCAGCTGATTATGGAGGAGGTTTTACCTGCAGCACTGACTCAAAGGAACCAGAATGGACGTCTCATCATGGGAGTGCTTCCCAAACCTAGAATGAAACATAACAGAAGAGTCACATACTGCAGGGGTTCTTTCCACTTATTGTGCTATTATTATTATTATTTCTGGGGACCCCCTAGAACCCTTTTTAGGGGCTCACTGGACAACTGTACATAAAATCATTACCCTTATTTTTCTTCATCCATTTTTGTACGTTGTATTATTTTTAGGCCATACTACCATATGAGTGACTTCGAGATCCGATAGAGACTACAGTAGTTGATAACTAGTTGCAACCAGGTCGCGACTTATAGATCTGGCTATGACTAGTTGCTTGTGGTCGCGACTAGCAAGCAACTGGTTGCAACCTGATCATGAGTCGCTGCTTGATCTCGCCCTTCCTGCATATTATATCTCATTGCTATATTCTTAAATTTATTGTTCCAATATCAACAGTGAAAGTGATTCTTTTTAAACATAGCCTCACCCTCTGCCATTATCCAGATGGATAATGAAAGTCTCGTTTCCGAACTTCTCGAATGTCTCATAATGGTGCCGATCCATATTTCCTGCAGGCGACAGACAACATGCCAATAAAATCAGCCAAGCATGTGTGCATGTGTGTCACTGTGTGTCTGGGGTTGGATGCATCCCGTTTCAGCGCTAAAAGGCAACGTATTTTGTGTGTAGTGTGTTCCTGCATCATGAATTTCGTAATACACCGTATCAGCTCACCCATGAGGAAGTCAAAAACGGTCATGTCCATGATGTCCAGTAGTCGCGTTCCGCTGTCGTAAGGCGGGGTCTGTTTCACCTCCTCACAGTAGTCGGGGTCCACCTCCCATCTAAATGGAACATAACACACAGCAATAAGCATCTGACCGATCTGAACGTTGCATTCATTTAATAAAGGTTGTGCTATTCAAGTGAAGACGGTGTGGGGGTTATTTAAGTTTATTCTACAGAGCATAGAAGAGGGCGTGGTTTCTGGACCCACTGATAACTCTCTCTCTAATTCATTTCTCCCCAAAACATGTTGTTCAAAAACACCATAATCAATTATTCTAAGCCTAGAATCAAGCCATCCAGGATCCTGGTGAATCATGATAATAAAAGCATAATAAAAAAAATCCCACAGGTGTCAAAGGTTTTATCAGCATGACTTACCAAGATCCTGGATGTATTGATTCTAGGCTTAGAATTATTGATATAAATGTTGTTAACGTCTCTAACCCTATACCTGCGCTGATCAGGTGTTCATAGGACCTTTTTTGTCTTGTGTCAAAGGTGTCAGGACATAAGAACAAGATAAGATTAATGATATTGTCCTGAAGAAATACATGGAAAAGACACCAGGTGGCAGAGAGCTAGTGCACACCAAAATGCACACACAATACCTACATCACATACACAAACCTGTTTTTACTACCCACTTTTGCACCACTGAGGGGAGCCAAGAGCACAACAGACTCAAAACTCCTGACCATTTTTTATGATTTTATCCTGAATGAAAACAATCTCTGGGGTGCGTTGGTGTTGGTGTACATTTAACATTCAAGCCTCGGATATAATCAGCATACTTTTCATGGGGACCTGAAGGTCTGTTTTGTTATGCCCATGAAGGTTACCCAGTACCCAGTACAATTAACAATTAAAAAAGAAAGAATAGAAACTTCCCAAAATAAGTCCACGCTGTACTTTAATTGCATAGTGCAAATAAAGTATATGAAAACATATATATATTGATACAGATACACTATAAATATACATACAATATAAATAGGAATGAATACACACACACATCCCCAAACCCCACACACAAACCCCTAATTCGATCCCCCATGATCTGATAGCTAAAACGAACTTTTACGCATACAGAAAATCAGTATTCTCTGATCCAATGATGTTCTTACTCTGCCTTCTTGCGTTTGTGGTAAGAGCGCCTCCAGGGGTTCCTCCAGGTCTTGCGTTTGGCCAGGGCTAGGTCTGGCAGGAAGGCAGCCAGCGATCCTTCGATCTGGTCTGGTTTACCACACAGGGCATGCTCCGTGGAACAGTAGTACGAACACTCGCCATAGAAACACACATTATTGGCTGGGGAAAGAGAGAGTGAAAATACATTATACTCCATTTGGTGGGCAGTGTCATTTGCAGAAACCGATTTTCATATAATTTATATATACCAGGGGTTTTCAACCTTTTTCATCCCAGGGACCACCATTTATTCAACATTTGAGCCACGGACCGACTATTTGAGGACATTTTAGCCCCACAGACCAAAACTAAAGATTTCGTTTGCTTCTGTCCATGACCATTAATCTTCTAGTTGTGTAAATCAGGACTAATTCACATGATGAATATTTTAACTCTTGAGAGTGTAAAAATGAAACCAAATGGACCCGCAAGGGTCCATTTGGTTTCATTTTTACGTTTTCAAGAGTTACATCTGGTTAAACAACTTAGCTGGGGACCACCTGGAACCCCCTCAAGGACCACTGGTGGTCCCCGGACCACCGGTTGAAAACCACTGATATAATGCTTTTTGTAAAAGTAAATGAGTAATAAGTAAACAGTAACTATGCCGCTGAAAATGCGTTTGCTTCTGCCTGGCTACATGGTGCAAAATGTCTTCACTACTTGAGAGCTACATCGTTTTTGAAAGTGCTGTATCACACAATATTTTGTTCTTAGAGACAAATGACAAATGAGACCGTACTTTAACTTCCAGGAGGCCTCACACACATACAGTACAGTATAAAGCTCTATTCGTACAGTACTACCTAGGGAATTCTCCTGATGTATAACACCTATACAGGGTATACGTAATCCCATGAGAATGTGCCTCGTTTGTATTAAAAAAAGGAACTACAGTATGCTAAATTACCTACATTTTTTTGCGTGGGGGTTAGGGGGGTTGGGGGGGATCTTAGTCAGATCCCATGATAGTACTAATCCCAAGTGTATGCGGATGGCAGCAATTTTGGGAACAAAACAGGCATCTCAGCACATTAACTAGGAAAACTGTTCTTGCTTCATCTATTAGATAGTACAGCATGTTTGGAGAGCGGCGTTAAGTGGCTATGAGTTAATATGAGTTATGAGTGTGTGTGTGTGTGTGTGTGTGTGTGTGTGTGTGTATGTGTGTGTGTGTGTGTGTGTGTGTGTGTGTGTGTGTGTGTGTGTGTGTGTGTGTGTGTGTGTGTGTGTGTGTGTGTGTGTGTGTGTGTGTGTGTGTGCGTGCGTGCGCCGTGCGTGTGTGATAAGTCAAATCAAGCGACAGAATAAGTGAGAAATTAGCTTTCAATCCTTCCTGCATGAAAATGAGTTTAATTTTGAGTTGTATAATTTGGTGATTGGGAAGCGGAGTGGGGGTCCCTGGGGCGCTTGATGAGCACAGGTATTGGAATACGTCACCATGCTTATAAGCACCATGGCACTTTTCTTTCGACAGCCATTCCACTCTTGTGGTTGCAGTGTGGGGCTGGTGAGCAGAGCAGCCCATGTGGTTTGGTGCCTGTCTGAGAGGAAGTGCTAAGTACTAAGTGCCTGCCAAGTGACCTTGTGGTTTCCGAGTAAAAAATGTAAACATTAAACCAAGCGAAAGGGGAAAATGAGTGAGGTTTTCATCCTTCCTGGCCTGTATCAGTAATGACTCTAACTCATTTTGAACTTTATAATTCTGCGGTCGGGGAGGAGAGAGGGGACAAGGTCTGCAAAGCTCGGCAAAATCCTGGCCTGCTCCTGAGGATCATGCCTCCTTCCTATATTACAGCACATGATTTTGACTTCATACTGTGCATTTGGTGCTGCATACGGTGCATTTCAAGGTTACTGATTGGTTAAGCCAATCAATAATAACATTAAATGTTTGCCACGGGACCTAAACTAGTGAAAAGAGCAGATCTACAAACTCGCGACATGATTGATTCATGCATTGTTTTTAAAGGGGAATTTCCTGAGAGGAATTTCCTGAGAGTGCACAAATGTGAACCAAATGGACCCTAGCGGGTCCATTTGGTTCCATTTGTACATTCTCAGGAAAAAAAGGTCCTAAAAGAAAAAACATTCACATGGTTAGACACAACTTGATGATGTCATCAAGTTGTGTTTCACCATGTTAGTGATTGTATTCAGACCTCCATTCCTAGAAAACACAGAATGAGGGAAAGTTTTTATCATGTACAGACAACATCTCTAAGGTATATTAAAAGGGAATTCCACCCGTTTTCAAAATTTTCCTGAGAGGATACAAATGTGAACCAAATGGACCCTGGCGGGTCCATTTGGTTCCATTTGCACCCTCTCAGGAAAAAAGGGTCTGAAAGAAAAATCATTAACATGGTGAAATACATCTTGATGATGTCATCAGATGTATTTCACCATGTTAATGAGTTTTTTCAGACCTCCATTTTTAGGAAATACAGAATTGGGGGAACGTTTTTATCATGTCCACACAACATCTCTAAGGTATATTAATGACATATTAAAATGTTGAAAATGGGTGGAGTTTCCCTTTGATGTCATAGTAAAATGTTGAAAATGGGTAGAATTACCCTGTAATAGTTGTGACTTTATTTGATGTATGAAACAGGGAAAAAAATGCTACCCATGAAAATGTAGTCCTACCTGGCGATATGAAGAAAGTCCTCCAGAGCTTCTTGTCCCTGGTGACGTCTCTGATCTCCTTGGTCATGTTGACCAGCCTGCCGGCCACAGGAGGGACCCGACGGAAGTCCAGGATCCTAAGGGACACATAGAGATTCCAATACAGTTAGAGGGTTATCGATGCTGGGCAGGACAGGACAGGACACTTGGCCCTGGAACCGCTGCTGGCCTCTATGATCGAATCCCACGTACCGCATCCCCTTTCCTGTTCCCCCGTCAACAGCTCTGCTACTGTCTGTCTGTCTGTCTGAGGCCCGAGTACTAGAGGCCAGGGGGCGTTTTTGCCATTAGGCAGACTAGGCAGTTGCCTGGGGCGCCATGGGGAGGGTGGGCACAGGGGCGACCACCAGACATGCTTTAAAACAGATGGTTTTCAACCTTTTTGACACCAGGGACCACCATTTATTCAGCATTTGAGCCACGGACCACCATTTGATGACATTTTAGCCTTGAAGACTTACAATTAAAGAATTATTTTGTTCACAATTCCAGGCTGGATTTTTTGCAAATAAAACAGTGCAAACTTCTTAATTAAATAGTGCTAATTCAGATGATGAATATTTTAACTCTTGAGAGTGTGAAAATGAAACCAAATGGACCCGCAAGGGTCCATTTGGTTTCATTTTTACACTCTCAAGAGTTACATCTGGTTAACCAACTTTCTATCATTTATCCTGGAGACCAGCTGGAACCCTCTCAAGGACCACTGGTGGTCCCCGGACCACCTGTTGAAAACGCCTGCTTTAAAAGGATCCCAGGCTAATAAGCCTCATATGGATAAATACATTATACTTGTCCTCTAGAACTAGAATTGAACAGTTAAAACACATATAATATGTTCTTTAGTTTCAAAATAGTTCATAATTTTATCCTTTTGGGCGTGCCATTTTACTGTGCCTGTCATAGGTATGACATCACAGGAGATTTTCCCTGGAGCCCCCCCTTACCAAATGGACCCGTAAGGGTCCATTTGGTAAGGGGGGGGCTCCAGGGAAAATCTTCTGACAGACATCTGCAAGAGGCCTAGTACAGGACAGGTGTACATCTCTGGGGACTCTGGTAAAAAAACGCATACAGTGTGTATGTGGTAAAAGGAGAATGTATCGCCTACCCTTCAGGGGTGTTAATTACCAGCCCCCTCTTGTAAAAAATGAGAATTACAGATGGGTTTAGCGAGGCTATATTTAGCACGACTACAGATGGAAAGCTGAAGAGCTTCAACAGCAGCACACACCTCCTTGAGAGAGATAGGGAGATTAAACATAACACGATTTTAGGTTTGATTGTACTTGTGTCGCTCCAAGTATAGTGTCTTTGTTCATTTTTTGAGATAGTGTCTGTTTCCTTTTATCTGACTGCATTAGTTATTTTGCTACAAAATGTAAGAATGCTGATCCAGGAACTCAATGGAAACAATTGTTTTTTTTTTTTTTGTTGTTTTTTTTTTACAATCATTGTAAACCATACAATCTTACATGTCGCAAACTGTCAACTCTGGTTTATTAGGCCACTGGGGCTGACAACCATGTACGAACGTAGTCTAGGTCAGAGTCTTCCAAAACCTTTTCATGTCAAGGACCCCCAAATTGACACATATTATCCCACGGACGCCACCATTTAAAAGTGGGTGTGTGAAATTAAAATAGAAACATCTGAAGTTTGACCTACTGTACAAGCCCTCCTCCCTGGCCTTGGTTACAGACAGACACACGTTGCTGTCTACAGGAGTGCCAGCTTCAAAAGAAATTCTTATGGGGGTATTTTAATGGCACTTCTATCTCTGGAAACCAGTTGATATTGTAGCAACAATGTTAATTTAACTCTGAGAGTTTATAAATGGAATTTGCACATTCTTCTTAGGTTTACAGACCTTTGAGGGCAAATTTGTTTCCCAACTATCAATATAGCTTTAGTACCACCTGGAACCCTGTCAAGGATCCCTGGGGTCTCCGGACCCCATTTTGAGAACCACTGGTCTAGGTCATGGGTTTTCAACCAGTGGTCCGGGGACCACTAGTGGTCCTTGAGAGAGTTCCAGGTGGTCCTCAGGCTAAATGATGGAAAGTTGGTTAACCAGGTGTAACTATTTGAGATTAATGGTCATTTATGATCTGTATGCTTTGACTGTTTTGTTTCCCAAATCCATCCTGGTATTGTGGACAAAAACAAAAGCAAAATAAACCTTTAGTTTTGGGGGTCTGTGGGGCTAAAATGTCAAATGTCCTCAAACGGTGGTCTTTCCTCAAATTCTGAATAAATAGTGAGCCCTGGTATGAAAAAGGTTGAAAAACACTGGTCTAGGTGAACACTTTTCTTTAACTACCAATCACGGCCAACAGGTGGCACTGTAGCCTAAGCAGTGAATTACCACCAGATCAATTCCCAGTGGCATTCATGTGGTTATGGCTCTACATCAAGAACATTTTGATCTTACGCACAATTTGCTGATGTAAATAAAGTCCCTGGTGATATAACATCCAGCTCCATTAGCTAATGGAAGAGATATAATTTAGAATTCATGCGTCTCTCGACTGGACAACATCAATGGACGCACGCACACCTGATGATTGATGATTCAGCCTATATTTGCGTGTTACGTGCTGTGCGCGATGCGTTGTACATTAAAGACATTTTGCAGTAGTGTCTCTGGTGCACCGCGTGCAGCATCACTTGATGAAGGCGAAGCACTGAGGCCTCTACTGACACTACCAAGGCAACACACTGTGCTGTATGTACACTACAGCAATGCCCCTTTAAAAATTCACCTCTCATAGCAAAACATCTCATAGCCCAATGCCTGAGGGCCAGAGAGTGAGACAGACAGACAGACAGACAGACAGACAGACAGACAGACAGACAGACAGACAGACAGACAGACAGACAGACAGACAGACAGACAGACAGACAGACAGACAGACAGCAGGGAGTGATGGGAGGAGGTCGCAACAACGGGAGTTTGGAATAATGACATGGAACCAGAGAGAGAGAGAGAGAGAGAGAGAGAGAGAGAGAGAGAGAGAGAGAGAGAGAGAGAGAGAGAGAGAGAGAGAGAGAGAGAGAGAGAGAGAGAGAGAGAGAGAAAGAGAAAGGGGGAGGGGGGGTTGACAGACAGACAGCTAAATAAAATGATGCCATTATGACACAGGGACACAGTGGTGTTTGGAGTGTCCCGTCCCGCTCACCCGGGGCTGTCCAACATGCTGGCTTGCGTTGTGGACAGACATGGACTGACATCAGAGACACACACACACACGCGCGCGCGCCGCACGGGCGACAGGACGCCACAGAGACAGACAGACAGACAGACAGACAGACAGACAGACAGACAGACAGACAGACAGACAGACAGACAGACAGACAGACAGACAGACAGACAGACAGACAGACAGACAGACAGACAGACAGACAGACAGACAGACAGGCCAACAATCCACGGTGCAGTGCCTTCACCTGCTGGGTCTGGGACTGCTGCCAGGCTAAAGGGAGCAGCGGGTTGTCTCCCTCCCTCCCCCCACCCACCCCACCCTCTTTCTCTCTCTCTCTTCCACCTCCTCACCTTTTCTCATTTCACTGTCATTTTTACACCACATATATTTCTGTGACTTTGTTAAAGAAATTAGATTAGATCATGTTTATCACTTTGCTTCCGTGCTTTTATTGGGATCTTTATTGCTCATTCCCTCTACCCGTTTGTGTTTGTGTTCCACACAAGTGGGGTTATTTTCCTGGACGACGAAACCCAAATAACTAAACCAACAACACTTCCCTCTGGTTATTCCAATCACGTAATTAATGATGCACACTCTGGAGCAGTGTTTATAAAAAGATTGTGGCGTGTGCGTGTGTGTGTGTGTGTGTGTGTGTGTGTGTGTGTGTGTGTGTGTGTGTGTGTGTGTGTGTGTGTGTGTGTGTGTTAGGCTGCACCACAGTGGTTACATGTGCGTGCCATGTGCGTGCATGCAATATCAAATGTACACAAAGGTTGTGTCTGTGTGTGTCCACACACGTGCGTGCGGCGTGCATGTGTGTGTGTGTGTGTGTGTGTGTGTGTGTGTGTGTGTGTGCGTGCATGCACATATTTGAGCGTGTGCATGTGCGTGCAAGGCGAGCATGAAGAATCAAATCAAATGCACACATCTGTGTGTTTGTGTGCATGTCTAAAGACTGCATTAGTGTGTCTGTATTGTGTGTGCAGGTCCTTTAGAGATAGCCTCGGTGTGGCTGCACATTATGAGCTAGTGATGACATGAGTGCGTGTGAGTGCGTGTGCGTGTGTGTGTGTGTGTGCGTGCGTGCATGCACACAGGCGTGAATTCTGCTGTATGTCTGTGGCCCCCTGGGAGGCAGTGTGGTCTCAGCCTCGGCAGCAGCAGCAGCAGCAGCAGCAGTGCTACAGCCAGGCTCTAATTTAGAACAGACAAAATAAGAGAAGGGGAAAAAAATATAAAGCGTCGCAGTTGGCAAAGCCCTGCCTGGCTTATATTTAGAATGGGCGCAGGGCTTTTCATGCCTTTGGTTTCCTCCTCTTCCTCCTCCTTAACCCACACATGTGCCTGGAGAGGAGAGTCAGTGTGTGTGTGTGTGTGTGTGTGTGTGTGTGTGTGTGTGTGTGTGCGCGCGTGTGTGTGCGTGCGTGCGCACCAGAAGACCAGATGTGAAGCAGACTAGTGGAAGGCTGCTGTTAAGGCTATTGCTGTTGAATTGTGTCATTGTGCCTGAAGGGAGACATGGTTTTCAACATCACCACCACCCCTCTCACATGTTCCCGCTCAGTGTGTGTGTGTGTGTGTGTGTGTGTGTGTGTGTGTGTGTGTGTGTGTGTGTGTGTGTGTGTGTGTGTGTGTGTGTGTGCCACCCCCGTGGCCTTTTCGTGTGATTCCGTGGCACAGCTTCGCTGGCATTCGGGTTACGTTATGCCCCCTCCCTGCCCAATAATCTACTCAGGGGCGGATCTAGGCATGGGCATGGGGGGGCAATGCCCCCCTAAATACCCAGTCTGCCCCCCCAAACACGATGCCATGCAAAACAACCCAAGATATTTCAAATCAAAGTGCTTATATTTAAAATGATTTGAAACACTACTACTGCTACTAACTAACTACAGCTGTGGCACTACTAAACCAACAGCATTTCATCATTGAAAACAGAAAACTCTCTGAGTCAGACCTTTAGCTTTATGCATGCTGCGTGATGTTATTATTGATGCTTTACTTGACTAATAGAAGTCCTGTAACCGAAAATGGTATGGGTGCGACTTGAAGTCGCCCCCATACCATTTTCTCTTTCCCCTCCAACATGTTCTCATGCCCCCCCCAAATGGGACATGTTACATCCGCCCCCATACCATTTTCTCTTTCCCCTCCAACATGTTCTCTTGCCCCCCCTCCAAATGGGACATGTTACATCCGCCCCTGAATCTACTCCTACAGTGATGCAGGCTCGACTTTTCCTCGTTCGCTCCTTTTCATCGATCAAAAAACGGCCCTTGAGGTTTGGGCCCTCCTTTCATTAAGCTGTTACTAGCAGGCAAGGCAAGGCAGGCCGGTCATAAAGTATTAGCCTTGTAACGACAGTGAAGTCGGTATGGCTGCTAGCTAGGCAGCCAAGCGGCAGTCATTGTTCAGCGACATGCTAGCTGCAGTATCCGGAGGTACTGGGGAGCATTCACTCACGAGGACTGACAGCGCTCGCTGCGTTCACAGACAGAGCACACACATAACAACAACAAGGCCACTTAAAAAAAAGAGCTGACTTTGAAAGGGGCAGACATGATGAAAGAGGGAGGCAAAGTGTACAAATAAGAAAAGCAATTGCACATGTCAGGATTTGCCGCGTAGAGTCCGGCCAGCCGTGCAACATTTACACGCGCGTGCACACGTGTATACTTGCGCGCGCACAAGCACACGCACGCACACAGATGCCTGGCCTTACAAGGCCAAGTATAAATATTCTGATTGTCAGAACATATTATGTTCTAACAATCAGAATATTCTAGAATTAAATCAATGTCACCACTTCATGCTGGCCTGTAATTGTTTTGAGTACATACGGTCCATGATACAAACTCCTTCTTTCTATGTGTATGGCCTTGTTCCCCATTCAGCAGAACAGTACTTGGCTACCCAGCTGTGTGTTTAATTGTCACCTCCTATGAGGTTCAACTATCTTAGGAATACTGAAGTCCTTCAACATCCTGACTGATCCAGAATTCCATGATAAAGCAGAGCTGGTGGGACCGGCCCACCACAACCAGCATGCAGATGCATAAACAGCATTTTCTACTGTACATACGTACGACCTGATGTTAGCCGATCATGCAAAAAAAAAGGTAATCGTAATCACCTCAAATTAATGTTTTATTTTAGACAAAACACGTCATGTATGTCGCTGGCCTACTTGCCACAATTTATATTATTTAATTTGTAGGTATAAGGTTTTAAGTGAAGACCCACTAGTGGACCTCCTACGGTCGCGACCCACCAGGAAAGTTCCACTGTACGCCTATGGCCAGTCCAACCCTGTGATAAAGTCTACTTCCTGGCTGATGTTTGATGTGTGAATCTGATTCATCCTGCCATATGGATGATAAAATGCTGGTTCTGGGGTATGGAGGCCACCAGCAGGGGTCCAGTTAAAAAAAAAAAATGTTTGGGCTATTCGATAACATGCAATCTATGAGCTCACAATGTGCTAACAATTTGTGAGCTTGTAGATCTGCTTGTTCATGTTGACAAATCTCAAATGAGGGTCCCTGGGTCAAATGGGGCTCTGAATCCAAATATGTACTATTAGGCCTATACTACTACTACTACTACTAATAGTAATAACAATAAAGCGATAAGACAGAGTCAAGCCTTAAAACAAAAAAGCGATACGCAATACGCACAGAGAGCTAGAGTATATAAACAATGAATCAATTAGCAAACTGCAACACAGAACTGGCAAAACTATGAAAAATGGTGTAATCATTTATCATAGTACAAAAACAATAAGAGGTGTGCATGTATCTGACTCACCTGTCGAGGTGAAAAGCAGCGATTTCAGCATTGTGTCTCTCAAAGTCCGAAAAGTAGAAGAAGTCCGGAGGGGTTTCCTGTTCTCGCGTCTGCCTGCAGGGACACAGGGACAACGATTACACTGATTAGAGGTTTCATAAATACAAGCAACATTTAGTTAATGTAGTAACACAGTGTAATTAGTAATAAAGGTTACCAGTCAAACGTGTAAATATCTTACACGAACCTCCAATATTACCAGAAGTCTTTAGTGAGTGAGTGAATGATAAAGGGCGCATAAATATAGCACATTTTATCCAAAGTGTTTTACAGAGATTGTGCATCACATTCATCCATTCACACTCGATGCCGAAGGAAACCACGTAAGGCACCAACCTGCACACAATTGTATTGTCCTGTGTCTACTGTTATCTGTCTGTCTGTATGAAACTCTGTATGCAGCTCTGCTCTCTGACTCCAAGACAAGTTTCTCCCACGGGAGACTAATAAAGCTAACCTTGAACCTTGAACGACAGCAATTAGGGGTACAGAGTCTTGCTCAAGGACACTTCGACACTAACTCTGGGGGAACCTGGGTTTGACCTGGGAACCTTGCCATCCAATCTCTCTAACCCTGAGAGAGAGTGTTTACGATCACCAATTGATGGAAATTCAAAAAGACCGATAGCCGATATCAGCTGATACAGTTATTATTGTTTTGTTTTTGTTTGTTCTTTCTTCTTTTTTATATTTTTTTAACAGTAACATAAAACAAGAATTCCTTTAAATGCAGTGGACATTTACTGTTATAATTTCTGTGCATTTATAAGAAATAAAATAATATGCTGCTGTTTTTATTTATTTATTTATACACCGATAAAAAAAAAAACATCAGCTGATAATCGGCCATTGCCAATAATCGGTCTATCACTACCTCTCATCCAAGAGAACGCGCCATGGCCATGAGATATTAGGCTTGTGGGCTTCAGACATCAGGCGACCTAAGTCCCAACACAGGGAAAAGCCCTTATCCCAGACAAGCACACACTGTCCACCATCTGTACTCCAACCCAGGTTGTCTGAACTGGAGACCAAACTAGCATCCACCTCATGGGAGATATTAGTCTGCCGGTGTCTGGGCGGGTATGTGAAACTAACTAGCACATAAGACCAAGATCGTAACCTTCACAAAAGCCCCAATTCCAGTTCCAAGTGGGCTGTTATTTTGGGGGGCAGCAACGACAGCAGATGATTCAAGGTTAAGAGAATCCTTCTGAAGTGTCCACTCTTGCGCTCTATCGCCATACCTATTCCTGTCAAGTGCTCATCCTTACCCCCCCAAAACTGCTTTCCACACATATTCTGCCTTAAAGCTCTTACTGCAGGGGGAAAAGAGGCTCTTAAAGGCTTAAATCCCCCCAAGCTGACGGAAGGCAAGCCAGGATGGGGCAGGGGAAGACAGGGATACTTGTGCAGGTGGCTGCGGCACAAAAGCAAAGTCAAAGGCAGTGAAGGTGAAAGCACTCCTGGAGATCTATAGGTCCATAATAGGTCTATTATATTCTTATACACTACACCAAGTACGCTCTTTGTATTATGCTTGCCGTTCTATACTGCCCAAGCACAGCAAACGTTGCACTGCAGTCTGCCCTCGGCTTGCACCTGGTATGTGGAAGAAATGCAAATTGGCCTTTCGCTATACAACAACACCGCCGAGGTCGCCCTCGCTTAAAGACCTTCGGTTTACTTTGTCGCCCACGCGCTCGCCGCCTCATGCGCTGCGTTAACTGACAACACAAGACACGTCCCTCAGGGACTTGAGCATGATATAATGGATGTGACCTGTAGCCCCCCTACGCCGCTGTAGCTCTGTCGCCAGGACTAGTGAAGGATGGAAAAAACTAAAGTTGGCCAAAGTTCTCCTTCCTCTCTCTCCTACCAGTCTTGATCCAATCAGGGGCTGCTGCCTCACTCTCTTGACTTGTTCGCGTACAGTACACACGCACACTGTGTATTATAGTCTCACCTACTTCTTTTGCCTTGCTGCACTTTTCTCTCACTCAGCTGTTTTCTTCCGTATTGCTGCGTCCACGGCCCAAATTCTCTGAAAGCTCCCCCCTCTCTCTCTCCCTCTCTCTCTCTCCTGTCCCCCCATCACTCTGCTGCTCCTCAGCTGGTGAGCTGGCTGGCTGATTGTTCCTCTGCAGCTGTGGGGCTGACATATGCACCAATCATTAACTAACCCAGCATGGTGCCCGCCAGCGCACAACTCATCCATTCAACATTCCTTACTTCTCTCTCCCTCCTCTCCTCCTGCTCTCCCTCACTATCTTCCATCTCCATCCGTTCCTCTCACTCCAGCTCTCTCTCTCTCTCCCTCCGTCCATCCCTCTCTTTCTCACAGCTTCTCTTTCTCTCTCCCTAGTCTCCTACCTCTCTCATTCTGGCTCCACTCCATCTTTTATCTCACTCCTTTTCTCTCTCTCTCTCTCTCTCTCTCTCTCTCTCTCTCTCTCTCTCTCTCTCTCTCTCTCCTCTCTCTCTCTCTCTCTCTCTCTCTCTCTCTCTCTCTCTCTCTCTCTCTCTCTCTCTCTCTCTCTCTCTCTCTCTCTCTCTCTCTCTCTCTCTCTCCAACGTAGACATATATCTCCTGTCAGCTTGTTTTCCTCCCACCTGGTCTCCTTCCCTGCTCATCCCTCTGTCATATTTCTTCCTCTTCCTCCTCCTCCTCCTCGTCCCGACAGGTTTCCCTCTCAATCTTTTCATCTACATTGTTCTTATCATTCCTTCCATGTTGTGGCCATGGAGAGGGAGCGAGAGAGGGAGAGGGAGAGAAAGACAGAGAGACAAACAGGCGGACGGACACCGTTCTCTCAATAATGGGAAATGGATGCAGTTTGTGTCTGACAGCTTGTCTTCGACCAACAAATAGGAACAACACTTTGTGCCATGAAGTCAAACTCCATTAAGAAAGAGGTTACATTTAGTTGCCACTCACTTACTATACCTTAGACCTGAACACAATGAGCTCAAGGTCATAATATGGCAGCTAATTGGTCGAGCCTGTGACCTTTCACTTCACTGGAGTGTTCCTAAAAGTCCACAGTCAGCCATTTCTAATCACTTGAACACTATCCTTATTCTGAAAATAGCCGATCTACAAGTATCTCCACGGCACGTATGTTGCATTGCGATGCAGGTTATGTGGTGTACAACGGACCAAAGTAGCCAGGTCAACCATTTTAACAAGTATACTGTAGCTTGTTTAATGGCTAAGAGAGGATGTAAGGCAGTGGAAATATTTGCAGAAGTAACCTTACTTGACGCTATTGTTTATGATAGCATTTCAAATGGGTGAGACGCAACGTTGTTGCGGTCAGTAACTTCACGTCCCTCCCGAGTGCAGGAGGGTGTCGTCATAGACGAACGTCTTGGACCATAATCCTGAGTAAACATTCTCGCAAAATGATTCATGGTCCGTCCGCGGTGCGCCTCGGAGATCCAAGAAGCATTCTTCACATATCCCCCCGCAACAACACGTTTTCTCCCTGCATGTGCACACAGAGGAGGACACCCTGAAAAACACTGTGGCTTCCTATTCTTCTATTGTGTGTGTGAGTGCTTAATGTATTGTGCGGCTGCATATTTATGACAATGACATGCATGTATACAGTGCCTTGGTGTTTACCTCTAAGTAGCCTACTTGCATACTGTACTTGTTTTGTTTGCGCAAGCCAATGCCATTGTGTCTGTTTTTATCCGACTGTGCGTGTGTGCCTGCATGCGTGACTGCACGTGTAGTGTGTGTGTGTGTGTGTGTGTGTGTGTGTGTGTGTGTGTGTGTGTGTGTGTGTGTGTGTGTGTGTGTGTGTGTGTGTTAATGCCCGCTGGGGGAAGATAAATTAGCCCGTCTGTGCCCTGGCCGGAGATGAGGCTACACTGAAGCACTCCTCCTGCAGACTGAGAGCCAGGTCGCAGGGAGGCTAGCTGGATAATTACCATGATACACATGCAAGCCAAATGCCAATAACGCTATCCGGTCTATATGACATCACAGCGCCCTGTCAGGACAGGAAATGTGCTGTGTCTTAACGAGGCCCTTGGGGTGGTTTATTTCAATGTTTTCTCTTTGTTTCTTTCCCATTCGATGCTTGATATGTTGTACTTGATATCATCGTATATATATTGTATCGCTGCGTTCTTGTTTCGGGCATCGCGTTTTATTTGTGCGCGGTTTAACGCTTAAACAGTGAAAAACAAAATCAAAAAACAATCTGGAGAAACAAGCTGTCCTTTGACCCACCGTTGCCGCTATGCATTATTCAACGTGGTGTTTTTCATGCGCTCCTCTGGCTGCCACATATTTTCAGCAGAAGCATTATGCATGGCTGCGCGCCGCGCGGTAGCATGCGGAGGAATACGGACTGGAAAAAAAAAAAACATCCATAAATGCAAAACACACTCACAGTCGGATGCATAAATGTTTGAACGCAATCTGAGCAATAAGCTCAGAGAAAACAAAGAGAAAAGCGAGAGGCCGGCGTTTCGCTGCTGCTGAAGAGCTGAAGCCAGTCCCTTTCAATTTGGAGTGACTGCTCAGTTACGCTTAACCTTTAAAATATTTACAAGACCACGGTGGATTGGCATGAAATGAGAAGTCGATAGAGTACTATGCACTGCAGTCGCTGCCAGCAGAGCCTCCTCCATACTGTTCATTTAGGCCACACTCTTAAAATCCCAAGTGTTCATTTTACAGGTAGAGAAGAGATAGCATTCGGCCACTAGATGTCACACTCACAACACATGTGGTGCATAAGGTTTGTAATTTTCCTGATTCATGTATTTAAAGGGGCATTTTCAACATTCTAATATGTCACTAGTATACCCTAGAGGTGCTGGGTGAACATGATAAAAAATGTTTCCCCATTCTGTGTTCCCAAGAAATGGAGGTCTGAAGAAAACCACTAGCATCCATGTTAATGGATTTCTTAAGACGCTTCTTTTTTTCTGAGAGCGTACATATGGAACCAAATGAACCCGTTAGGGTTCATTTGGTTGCATTTGTACAATCTCAGAAAAAAAATGTTGCAAATGGGTGGAATTAAGGCACCAGTTTGATTGATTCGTTTTTAGTGGGGCTGGGGGGGATCACACAAGAAGTGCATTGGTGAAACAGCGCCCCTGTTGGTACACAAAACATGGATACATAGGGATACATATGGGTGTGGTTATACAGGTGTACAGACAAAGCTGGTGCTTGTGTGGCTGCACCACTCAAAAAGTACACAAATGCAAACAGAAGCACGCCTGGATAGTCACAGAGGTAGATAATAATCCTATGGACAAAATTATGTATTTTCCATTTCCCAATAAGTCTTTTGATGGATTACATGATGGATGCATGAACTTTTATGAAGGTAAATAACTAATTTTGTGTTTTAAGTGTCTCACATATAATGCAGCTAAGGAACATACCATCCAATATTATCTGCTATCCTGCTGGCAATGCAGGAGAGCAGTGGTGTGCTATGAGACTGTCACATCATTATTATTGTATATGCAATGATAAAAAGTAGAGAGAGAGAGAGAGAGAGAGAGAGAGAGAGAGAGAGAGAGAATGTACAAGCCAACAATTCTCCTTTTCTTGTAATACTTGAATTTTTGACCTTGATCTTGGGCACACAACTCACACCTGCTCTGCTCTGGCCTTTCTAGGGCAGCGCTGTAAAACATTTAGACACACACAGAAGAGTTAGGTGTTGTGGAGAAGTTATGGAGTGGTTTATTAATTCCAAGTTCTACAAGAATGACTTAAAGAGGTCGAGGATTTTGGTGGCATAGCTGTTGAGATGTACCGTGAATGACCTGGCGGTCATACATAGTTTATACTGGAGAAGGTCGGGACAGATTCTTGGCTCTGCCTCCGGCTTTGAGGAGGCCTCGACAGCCAATGGGGAGGCAGAGTTCTCTAGCCAGCAGTGCCACATAGGAGTGTGAAAATATAGATAGCGGTAGATAACAGCTCCGTGCCAGGCAGGAACTATACCTGTGCACGCATTTCATAGATGACCTGCGAGGCACGCAGGCGAGGCAAGGGCAAATACCGTACGAGAGGCATACAGAGAGGAAGCAATGTGAAGTACAAACATACAGAATTGTTGCATATGAGTGCTTTCATTCCAAAACACCACACGGGTATTAATGTCTGAAAAAAATATCAGAAAACTTGGAAGCACCGGCCTGGACCCCCTAGGGCCCCTCACGGGCTGTCAGCTGATCGATGGACGATCACACAGCACACGATCACTTGCAACAGATACACATTCAAAGCACTGCCTGAGCCCTCAGGGCACTACAAATATATCCTTACATCCTATAAGTTCACTTAAGAAATAAAAGTAGTGTTTACCAATCATCATTACAAGTATAGCTCTTATTTTGAAGAGGACAGGAAGACGGTTGTAGCTAGTTGCAGTTTACTTTACTTACTAGATAATGATCCCGAGGAGGAGGATGGATTGGCGGAATGTAAACATTGTAGCATGCCATAGTGTTGTGGAAGTTGTGGATGTTGGTTACATGCTTTTAGCCTGCAGAGTATTTAACATAATTAAACCAAACTGGATACTGCCCTTCTTTGACTACAATGTACACACTTTGGAATAATACGTTCAAATATCAACCTCTATAGGATTATGTTACGATTAGGCCTGTTCCCATTATACAAAAAAAAATGCAAAGAACTCGACCAGCAACAAAGCCAACACTGCACGTTGTGGTTCCAAACAAGCAAGGCCATTTCTTAGCCTTGGCATCCGCTCACTTCATATCACGGCAGATGTGCATGTTTTGGAACAAATCTCGTCACATGTCCCTAATGTCACTGCGCATAAGGCGAAATTGTGGAACGAGGGGAAGTTTTGTCTAGTTTCAAAGTCAAACAGTGAATTGATCACTGTAAGCCAATAGCCGTGAGGGTAGGGCCATACTGTAGATGAAAGCAGGGCTCTGGGGTAAAGAGATACGCTGCAAAATATAAAAGGACAAGGGCATCATCCAGCCCCAGTGGGTTGCCACCAAAGGGCTGACTCCACAGACCTGTCATACATCATCTGTCAAACACACACAGACACAGACACGCACGTACGCACACACACACTCACACACAAAAATCACAGAAGCATACAGTAATACATACATTATACACGACACATGCACATGAATGCGAGTACACACTCATACAGAGACACACACGCACGCACACAGGCGCATGCATACTGTACATGTACATGGGTACATGCACGGGAACTAGACTGGAAGGAGGAGCCTATTTCCCCACATCTACTCTTATGTCCACCTACAGGGGGGGATGTTGAGCCTGAGAGGAGTCAGCCAGGCATTGATAAACACAGGATACACTGTAACGAACTGGCTGTGGAGATTACAGTTAGTTACTGGCAAAAAAGTTGCCAATTTATTTTTGTAAAATGACAAAAAAAAAAATTACAATTAACAAATGTATACACATTTTTAACTGTAAAATTGATTACAGTAAATTCATGTATACCAGTTACAGTTTGTAACTGTATATAAATTACAACACATTGTAAAAAAAAAAAAAGCCAAAATTGATGGTAACCAATTTACAACATTGTATTGTATTCTTTAAAATCACGCC